>JASSUY010012885.1:0-49260 GCA_032466535.1 Forpus xanthops | reverse complement strand
AAACACTCCAAGCCATAACTATAAACACTGGTGTTATCAGCACTGTTCCCAAGCCAAAAATCCAAAACACAGTGCTATACCAGCTACTACTTAAAGAAAAATGACTGCTGCTGCTGAACCCATGACAATCCCCAAGAACTGAAATATTTCAATATCACTGACGTAAAAATTGTTAAATATTTATTCAATCAATGAGAAGAGAATTTTCAAAAGTGAAGTAATCCAAATTGAGATGTAGTCAAGAAAGAAGCTAGTCATATTTATGGTCCGATTTAATAAAAAATGTTCACACTTATCGGGATAGTTTGTTGATTTTAATTTTCATAGTTCATGTTTTTTCGAGACAATGCTATAAAGTATTTACTAAAAATAATTTGTCCAGGCTGAAAACATCAACAATTTTTTTTCTCAGAAAAGCAGTTTAAGGCATGGTTTAAATTTTCCAGTTCCCAAACTACATAGAAACCTGGAGTAATTACAAGTATCAGTCCTGATCAAGTATATTCTATCTTTGCTACAGTTGCCACATGACCACCATTCATATTTTCCCCCATTAAACTAGAATGACAAATAGTGGTTGGCTCCTAGGATTTTATTTCATATCCCACCATGACTCATTTCAATAGATTTAGAAAGAAATGTAATAGTCCATGATAGGAACACCATTGAAAAAAGGGCGCAACTGCTTAAATACTTGAAAAATGTAAGGAATGCATATATTTCAGATACCATCTTATCATTAAAGCACAAACTGCTATGAACAGTTCTGCTTTAAATATTTGCTGAAGCTGTGTCCTTTGACAAATTGAGTGATACAATATAACCTGAAGAAAAATCCTGGCTCATACTTGCTTATAATATTGGCATTGTACTGCTGATCTATCTTTCATCGTTGTTTGATTATTTAGTAGAAAGATGTCTTGCATTCAATCACAGACTTTCTTAACAGTTTAAATATCTTACACAGTAATTTCTTAAATAAACTATTTTATGCACAGATTAAAATATCAAACCTGAAGACTAGAGGCTATGATGACATTTTTAATTCATTGGCTTCAGAGGGAATTTTCTTTTATCTACAAATGGAATGATCTTTCCCACTACAGTGTTACTACTGCTTGAATTGGAGCCATGTTAAGGCCTGATGGGTTTGTCGACACTGCCTTATTTGTAGTCTTAAGTTTTGTAAAATGACAGTGATTCTTGATGTTTCCATTTCCATATGTGTCACGGTTTAAGCCCCTCAAACTCAAGCAGTCGCTTTCTCACTCATTCCCTTCTCTTTCTTCCCCAGTCGGGGGGGATGGGGAGGAGAATCAAAAGAATGCAACTCCCACAGGTTGAGATAAGAACAGTTTAGTAACTAAAGTATAACATAAATCACTACTGCTACCACCCGTAATAATGACAAGGCAAATACAAGGAA
Organism: Forpus xanthops; assembly: GCA_032466535.1. Taxonomy (NCBI): domain Eukaryota; kingdom Metazoa; phylum Chordata; class Aves; order Psittaciformes; family Psittacidae; genus Forpus; species Forpus xanthops. The sequence goes on along the minus strand of JASSUY010012885.1, from coordinate 47,834 downwards.
AGAATAGAAGAGCTCACCAACTAATTTCCATTCAGCCTGACCAAGCAGTGCCCCCCATCACCTGATACCAAGCTTGACTACACAGTGCACACACACACACACCCCTTCCAGGTCTTGGCTCTCTGTTTCTACATCCTGGACATGACGTGCTGTGGTATGGAATACCTCTTTGGTCAGTTTGGGTAAGGTGCGCTGTCTCTGCTTCCTCCTGGCTTTCTCCCAGCTTCTCCTCCTCCCTGGCAGAGCATGAAACTCAGAAAGTCCTTGGCCAGCCTAAACATTCTAAGCCATAACTATAAACACTGGTGTTATCAAGCTGAAAATTAAAAACACAGTCCTGCACCAGCTGCTATTTAAAGGAGAAAAATGACTGCTGCTGCTGAACCCATGACAATATGCTTGAGCTGAGACATTTCAGTGGAGCTTTGCACTCAGTCCCGTAGCTCAGCATTTCCTAAAGATTTGCTGCTGAAACATTCCTGCCCCTTTGTACTTCGTACCAATATAAGGGAGTACTTTTACACCAACAAAGTTGATGTGGAGGGTAACTGAGAGACAATATGACAAGTAGAATTATTTGTGCCAAGTTACTAAGAAAATACCTGTTGCTGCTTTTTTTAAATGATAAATTCAATTTTACTGCTGTAAATATCAAAGACCACACCAGAGATATATTAATGCCCCAGGATTACCTAAGTACTTGGCTTCCCAAATCATGTTTGTCTTCCACATAATTGGAAGTATGCTCATTGATTTGTGTCCTTTGTACTACTGCAGTAAAGCATTGGAAAGCTTTATTAGATTCAGCACTCACTGTGCCTTCCTGGACAACTGTATGCAATTAATTTGTGTTAGGATTAGACTGCAAATGTTAGATTAATGTGTACTGAAAAGTTATTGCCTTTTCTTACAGGCCAATCAATATATAGAGATGAAAACAATTCAGCTGATGTCCTTTTCAATATACAGGTAAATACAGGACGCATGCTTAATTTACTGTATTTGCCACCAACACACTAAGCAACTTCAAAAAGTTCACCATATAATCTTATTTCCATCTAAATGAATGTGACCATTTAAAGGTAGATTAGAGCTTCTTGTCAAATGGACACATTGCATCCTTATTCAGAAATTAGGAATGAGGAAGGCATAATCTAGTTTAGCTCCTAGGCAGGTAGTTGCATAACAGGGACTATATAGCAGCTTTAAGCATGGAAAAATGCCATATTGTATCTAACCATGGCCAGAGCAATAGGCAAGGAAGTATTCAGACTGCACATAACTAAGAAAACAAGTCCCTAATGCAATGTCAAAACAGATTATCATTTGTCTGTCATAGTATCTGAGGCAACAAAATGATCACTCAGAAAATTACTTGGCAAATGGCCACTGGTAAATTACCGACAAATGACTGTATTAGATTCAGCCATTGGTATTGTACAGTATTAATTCTGATGATTTGTGTTGTCTAAATCTGAAAAGAAAATGCAGCTACAGATTCAGCAAGACATTTTGGATTGTTTTGTATTTTCTAATCATACACATAAATATGCACATGCTTATATATGCAGAGATGATGGGCTATAATAAAAGCGTAAGAGGATGTAATTTATTTTTTTCTTGTAGGTTTATTATATAAAACCAGTCTTGAAACTGTTCTGGGATTAAATAATTAATTTAGGAAACATGCATAGTAAGCAAGTAGCTATGAAGAAAGTGATTTATTTCATAGTAGGCTATGAAAGAAATTATGACGGCAAAGTAATTAATTTCAAAACTACAAAGGTATTTTGATGTGTAAATGTGTTCTCCATTTCTTCTGTTCAAAGCTGTATAATACTCTTAGTGCAAGAATCTATTCTCAAACACCTTGTTTTGCTATAAATATCAGGAAAAAGCACCCAAAGCTCCCAGGAGTGCAGGTTTGCTTAACAAAGAAATACAATCTTTTCTACAGAATTTGGAAATAACTTTTCAAATAACCTATTTATAGTTTGAATGCTTTTAATGCATCTGACAAGGAAAACAGCATGTAAACAGTCAGTAATGAATTGGTTTCCTGTGTCTGCAAACCCATCTCAAATCCCTTGTAATTTTTATTCTACATACTCACAGTAATCCCATGTGCAATTAATTATAATACGTCCCACAGAAATGGAAAAATATTTTCCATCTTCTATGAAGATAAGAACCTCTTTTTTTCACTTCATCTAATGCTCATACATGTCATAAAAGTGAAACTTGTATGTTCACAGAACCCAAACTAAAAAAGTGGGAGGGTTTTGGCTATTCAGAAGCTTGTCCCTTGAAGAGACAAACTCACCAGGAAATGTCCAGCAAAATTTACTATTCCTCTAATATGACTTTAAGAAATCTTTTCTCCCTGAAAGAATCACAACTCAAGGATCAACTATTTGAAATAAGGCAGTAGGTGGCCTTATGCTAACGTTGAAAAAGATATTTCAAAGCTATAAATATACGTGAGAAAAAAAAAGGAAAAATAGTATTAAATCTTTAAAAACCTGTGAAATACTGTAGGAATTATAATCCAGGAATAAAATACCTTTATCCTGAATGCTTGCATCTTTCAGAAGTGTAGAACATAAAGTTTGTGTCTTTATCAGGTAAGAGAGAATATTGCCCAAACACGCAGATAGCTTTCAGAGGCTGTGCTGTCCTGGAAGTGCCATGCTGCACTGTCTGTGCAAGAACACTTGTTTAGAGCCTAAGGTTAAATCAATGCTGTTATGTGGGTAAGATTCTTGTGTAATGATATCCATTTTTCTTCTGATGGATTAAGATGTTAATGGACTCAACAAGCAATTTTGCATTAATAACTATGCTGATGTTCTACTTGTTTGTTTTTCATGAATTATATGTTTGACCTGTCAGTGTGGTAGTTTTTGCAATTAAACTGGGTTTTAATTTTGCAATTAAACTTGTTTGTCCTTCTATCCTAAAAGCAGCACTTTGCAAACATTACTGGGTAAGATGTAAACATTTGCTGAAATACTTAATCAGTGGAAGTGTGCAGAGCTCATAATAATGGAAAATGTTAGGTGCTTACAGCATAATTTTATTAGGAGGAAAATGCAAACTTAAAAAAAAACCCAAACCTGTTGTTCTAAGCAAAAAATAGCTAATTGTGTTATGTTTGGATTGAGACATAAACTCAATCCATTGTCAAGAGTTCGAATTTTCACACTTTGTGAGCAAAGAGAGAAATGAAACAAGTTGCCAAGGGCAGTTGTGGCTGCCCCATTCCTGTAACTGTTGAAGGACAGGTTTGATGGAGCTTTGAGCAGCCTGGTCTAGTGGAAGGTGTCCCTGCCCATGGCAGGGGAGTTGGAGCTGGCTGATGCTTTAAGGCCCCTTCCTACCCCCTTATAGGAACCTGAAGTTTTGAACTTGTCCTTTTACCTGAATTCTGTTGATGCAAGTGTGAATTTCCAATTTCAGAAGTGTTTCTACTTCATTTTACAACAAACAATAGTTCTGTACCTAAAATTGGGGATATAGGGTCAGTACTGGCATATCTAGTTTATTTTTAAGCAGCTTTTCACAGAGTATTTGTTAGCTGCTGAAGAAAAATAAACAGGGTTCAGTCCCATCAACTCCAACACTGAAATGTTCCCAACCACTTAAAACAGGGACATTCATTGAATTTAACATTAACTGTAAAAACATACATAGTTCAAAGGAGTATTTCTTGCTAATACTCTGTGTGATCCACTGTATAAAAATAAAAGTAATAAAAAGAGCCAGTATGGCAAAGTGGGAAACTAAGAGTAAGGTTAAACCCCACTTTTCTCTATGATCATCATCTCCCTTACAAGTCTAAGCAAATGTAAAAATACTTCAAAAATAAAAGAAGCTAATCATACCAAAACACTCACCCAAAATACTCTCTCTCCTGCTGGTATGCTTGAGAGCTTTCCATAAAAAGCGATACATATCTTGGGATTTTATGAGCTTTCTGTTATTTAGGAATATGACTGAATAAATCAAGTAGTAAGTTTTCTGGCTTGGGTTTCATCAGAGTTCACACTGATGTTTCTAAGCCCAGTGTTACTGCTAAAGAGCTTCTGGGGCATGCTGTGAGAATACTTCTTTTAATATATTATAGCAATATTTTAAGATGTTGTCATATCATGGTGGCCCTTCAACAAGCCCAAAAAAATATGAAGAGCTATGTTTAAATGTGGCTTTTCTTTATGTCTGAGCTGCTTGTTGAGGCCAGGAATGAAGCAGGGCTCCTGATCTAAGAGCAAGAATCACTTCACTTTGCTTAACCCTCTCCTAGATCCAAATCATGGAATCATAGAATAGTTAGGGACTATTAGGGACTAGAGGAAAGGACTCTCTACTACTATGTCCAACTCGTTGGACTCCAACATAACCTTGAACACTGCCAGAGATGAAACATTCACAACTTCTTTGAGTAACCCATTTCAGTGCCTCACCACCCTTACAGAAAAGAACTTTCTTACATCTAACCTGGACTTCCCCTGTTTAAGTTTTAATCCATTACCCCTTGTACTATTGCTACAGTCCCTGATGAAGAGTCCCTCCCCAGCACCCTTGTAGGCCCCATTAAACCACTGGGTTTAATTTTTACTTATATATTGCAATCAGCAGAGGTACAGGTACCCCATGGCTGCAGGGCATGGGCAACTTATTCCATGAGAATAATGATCTCACCCATCTTGGAAGACTAGATACATTGCTCAGCACCCAGGGGCCAAGTCTGATGAGATGCTATGGATGAGGCTTATGCATCCATTGCTTCACCAGCAGTGCAACCCCCCAGGCATGGTGGTACCAGGCACAGCAGGATGCTTGGTACAGGTGAGGACAGGGTAGATGGTGAGAACTTGCACTGCTCCTCATGCTGGCTGTGTGGGATAAGACAGGATGCTAGCACCCTCCAAGGTAGCCATTGAGGCCACAGGGCAGCTAGGGGCAGGGAAAATGTGCAGCACTCATGGGCTATAATGGGAACTCTTTCCCCTTCTAATCCCTGCCTCAGCCTTTCACTGGTGTTCTGGAAGTTCACTTCTGTGGCCTGCAATAGGTAATTCAAACAGCATTAAGGCCCTTAAAAAGTCAGAAAACATGTCAGCTCTGGAAACAGAGGAACAAACCACATTGTCATAGTTTACACATATTTAATGATAGTGAAAAGACAGGCCCCTCTGCCTTTCTAGTTTCTCACCTGGATCTGCGAGCTCTGTTTCAGGCTTAAAGGAGGCAGGCACAGATACTCTACCAGAAACCAACCTGCTAGGCCACCCTTGGAAAAAGAAATAGCCAACTGGGATAGGGATATTAAAGCAGGCAGAGGTTTCTGAAAGAAGAAACAATGTCACCAGGACCCATTTTTAATAACCATATCACCGTACTGTTTATAGTTATAGGGAATGATGGAGTAGGGCCCAGAATGGAAAATTAAAGCTATTTGCAATTAGTCAGGCAGAGCTTCAAGTGTTTTTGTATCTCACAGTGTAAGTTTAAGTTGAGCAGAATCTTTCACATAAAACTCGTTCTTACCCTGTTTTGTATTGGAGAGCTCCTTATAAAAAATTAGATTTCAAATATTTATTACATAAGTGTAGTCAAAACAAAATTTCATCTGGTGCAGCATCTAATCCCACGTAGTTGCCAAAAGCAGATGGCTAAGGAAAAGTATATGTTATAGTCTTAATAGTCACCTGGCACTGAGCTGGCTGTGGTGCCAATGTATTTATAATCCTTTAATACAGAGTTTCCTTTTGACCCAGTGCTAGCTTCTAGTTTCCATAGCATCCGTTGGTAAGAAGGTCCAAAGCCTGACAACTGCAAACTCATACAAGTTGGTGGCTGATAAGAGAGCGGAGGAAAGTCAAATTTTCAAAACGGCTCAAAACAGGCATCAGAAAAGTGAGATTTCCTGAACACTCACACCAGGCACTGTGCAGCATTTTTCTGCTTTATACAATTTTTCTACCACGTTGCTGACTTTTTGCAATACATTATCTCTGTTACGGTATCTACCGTATTGGTTATGCAGATATTTTCTGATTTACTGAAACATGTTTCACAAATCAGACAGCAGCTTTTCTGGTTTCAGACAGCTCTTGAACAATGGGCCACAACAAAATCCTGGACTTAAAAGTTTCTAACATGATCCTAACACAGCTAACCATCCCAATTCTAATTTCTTGCTCTGGGCAATCCTAGCGATTTAGGTCGACACTTTCTATGAGCACTAGAGTGTCACCAGATCACTTTCTGCTTGGGTCAAGGTCTATTGGGGACTAGCTCCCAAAAAAAAGCTTGTGACTTTCTAATGAATTGCAGATGTTATTTTAATGCTTTAGGCTTATAGGCTACACCTGTAGTTTAAGAAGTCAGTCCCCAAATGTGGCCAATAAGATATAACTATTGCTTAAAGTTCAACTGAAATTGAATTCAGTCCTAAATTGAGTATTATGATTATAAATTTGCAAATCTCATCATGCAGTTGTTTAATCAGCTGGATACTCGCATTTTTAATCAGTTAATGAACTGAAAATGCAAACTCTGTAGTAGGTCAATTAAATCAGTTTAAAAAAAAGGAAAGTAGGTGATTGGACAGAAGAAAAATAAATACCTAATCATATTTAAAACCCTTTTCTTGCTCTGCAGATAATGAGGCTCCTCTCAGAGATTCCATAAGGTATTAGCATAAGAATGGCCAAGCATGTAAAATTGCAATGCAATATTTTGAAAGGTAAATTCTCAGTCTCTGGAAATTATTCACATATAAAGTTCCTAAGCAACGATATCAGTGTACATTGGCTGCATTTGAATTTAGGAGGATAGTGTTTCAGAAATTAAGAAAGCTATCTCTATTTCTTCTAAATGTACATTTTGTGCACTTAAAAAAGCTGTTGACAATAAGATGTTGTTAATTATATGAAGAAATGACTGAAAATTTCTTGTCTGGATATGGAAGGAAAAAAAGGATTGTGTGATCAGATTCAAATAAAGTGTTCAAAAAGAAGATAAATAGATGTCCATTGTTCAAAAAAATCTCAAGACAGAACAAGAAAACCTCAGTATTTTCTTTTAGGTACTTGATATTCAGCATTTCAAGGCAAAATATGAAGATTCAATAAAAAATAGACCTTTTTTTTTCCTCCTTTTTTAGTGGGAGGTAAGTTATTTTGCTATCTCAAGTAAACAGCTCAGATCCAGAGTCTGGCTTGAGTAATGGGGGAGCAAAGTCGGGGAAGAGAAATCTGAATATCCCCTGATCCCTTCAGTCTCAACAACTTGCTGTTGGCAGGAACCCTTTTCCATTCCTCTGCAGTAACACTGTTCCAATAGATCACAGAGCTGAGAACTGTCTCAGGCTAAATAAATCCTCATTCAGAGTGCTAAGGGAAACTCTAAATATGTCTGTCTTTCTTATAGTCTTCCTACAGTAAGCTCTGGAGAAAATACTTTTCCTTTGTTGGTCAGTGGAGCACTCTGCATCTCTTTAATCCTACATAACTCAGCCAGTTCTCATGTATCCCTCTGTCTGGACTCCAGACATACTGCTTGTCTACCTGGTAAGGTTCTGTATACAGATGGGTATGTAACTCTGGGATGTAATTTAATACGGTATCGACAGTAAATAGTTTGTGAAAACAGGTAATCTTTTGGGAATACAGACGCAGTTTTCTTGCTTGGTGTCTATGGTCCAGGCTGAAACAATTAGGCTTCTTCTTGATAACATCAGGAATTTTTTCCTTTTGCAAAATTAACTACTTTTTCGTACTCTGGCTGCTGTTGTACCTGGGAATTACAGCCAAGAAGAGAAGCTGCAAATACTAACCTCCCCTGCTTTGTCTCATGTCACATGAAAATGCTTTAATAGATCTTGAAAGCGCCAAGTCAAATATTAAACAAATTTTATTTATAGCTCATTAAATCCATGTTACATTGCATTATCTAAGCAAAGCCTGTGCAAGGACTTAGAATTTTGTTTTTTTGCTTCGAAAAGTAAACTGTGTTTATCATTTACCTCAGGCATAAAATGGATTTTGGTATGATAAAAATATTAAATAATATAATCAGAAAACTTCAACAGTACTCCAGGAGCTGCTATGGTAAAAAAATTAGTAAAGTCTCATTAAAGCAGGCCAAAAAAAGTATCCTTAAAAAACCAAATAAAACGAGATCAAAACCTTATTGTCTGGGGAGAAATTTTTTACTTTGGAGATGTACATAGCCTTGGGTGGCATGGTTTAGTGGGAGGTGTCTCTGCCCCTGGCAGAGGGGTTGGAACTAGATGATCTTGAGGCCCTTTCCAACCCTAACTATTCTATGATTCTATGATTCTATGTAAGACTTGGCTTAATCTGCTGTTTCTTCACCTGAAATTCTCCAGCTTCATCTTTGTATGAATGTGGAGTCCTTACTGTGACCCTGCTGAGAGAATATGTCAGTGAGACAGCTAAACTTGGCAGCAGAAGGATAAAGAAAACTGCCTTTGTCTCATGCTGGCCAGAGCTACTGTATCCAAATGGGAAGCACAATACATATTTGTCCCAGTTTAGAGCAATAAGCTCACCCAGGATGTTGGGAAGCAGCCCAGAGAGGGTATCTGATAAACTTTTCGTTTAAATCAGGGAACTGAAAAGGATACAGATGTCACATACTCACTGAGGGAATATTGGAAGCTAATTGCAAGGAAAGGAGAATGTGTCGGAATAAATGTCAATTTTACATTGTGCCATCAAGCGTACTGCAGGAAAAATCACTAGTACAGATGCAAGGTGTAAACATACCAGCCTTAAGACAAAGAATAGAAAGATAATCACAGATAGGGACTTTCACAACAAAAAGTCAAATACCGAGATATCTAAAATCAGAATAACTGCTAAAAAGCAAAAGAGGTTAAATAAAAAGGGAGACATTTCAGAAAGCACCTGTGAAGGTCTTTGGTGGGTTAGATGGTGGCTAGATGCCAGGTGCTCATCAAAGCTGCTCTGTTAGCTGGATAAGGGGAGGAAGAATATGATGAAAGACTCATGGATTGAGATAAGGTCAGGGAGAGATCACTCACTGATTACCACCATGGGGAAAGCAGACTCACCTTGGGAGAAATGAGTTTAGTTTATTACCAATCAAACCAGAGTAGGGTAATGAGAAACAAAAACTAAATCTTAAATACTCTTTGACTCTACCCCTTCTCTTCTTTCTGGACTTAACTTTACTCCTGAATTCTCTGCCTCCTTCCTCCCAGGTGGACAGGGAATGGGGGTTGCGGTCCATTCATCACACATTTTCTCTGCTGCTCCTTCTTCCTCCTTAGAGGAAGGTTCCTCACATTCTTCCCCTCCTCCAGTGTGGAGTCCATCTTGGAGCCATCTCGCACTGGCTTTATCAGACATTGGGGAAGCTTCTGGCAGCTTCTCAAGAAGCCACCCCTATAGCATCTCCACTACCAAAACCTTGTCATGTAAACCCAATATGAGGTCACTAGCAAGTTCAAAGAAATGTCTGAAGTGTGAAAGATGAAAGAAATATGGTTGTGTAAGTTATGATTCACAAGAGACAAACAGCATAATTATTTTTAGGATGAAGGTGAGTTTTGTGGGGTAGTCTGAGAAAATAGATCTAGAAACTTTGAAAACTGAAGAAACTTAGCCAATATGGAAGGATGGGTTGAAAATTGAATTGACTGGTAGGAGAAACAAAATACATAAGTAGTGAAAGGAAGAGAGGAAGTAATGCAAGGATGAAGTTCTACCACGTCACAAAAGATTGACATCTGACCTGTTAAGCTGTTTAGGAGATACACGCTGTGGCTGATGTGAGTAAAAGAGTGGTACATAAACAAAGTACTATTAAAAAAGCCTAACTGTAAACAGCTGCTGTGCAGTAAGGATTTGTATGTGACCTTGTAACTTGAGGAAAATGTAAACTACAACACTTGTCCTTCCTTGGAACCTTCTTTAATTTATCTAGATGATAAATTGTACCAAAGGTTATTTTGTAAAACATTTAACTGCCATTTCATTAGTGATGATTTGAGAAATCTTCTAATTTAGTACTCCGGAGCACTAAAGAGACCTTGAAGTGCATAAAAATTCTGAAAAAAAAAAAAGCTGAATACAGTCTTTCAAAACCAGTGGAAAGTAAAAAGCTAAAACAACTGACAGATTTTACTTTTATTGTCAAAGAATCTAAAAGTACTTTCTGAATTCATTGCAGAAGCAGCTATGGATTTATGGACTCCTTTCTCTTTCAAAGCTTTCGTGTCATTACAGGTAGATGGAAATGCTCATTTGTCAATCTGGCACTCTCCCCTGTAAGACTTCGTGGGTTTGGCGGGCTTTGAACATTTGAGCTGCTTTTTTTCTGAGATCTTTTAGAGCTAAATTACTTTGTGAAAGTATTTTAAATGGGTCAGCTGCTCCTGAGACCCTCTGGTCTTCTCTTGTCTTAAATGAAATTTGGAAGATAGATCTAACTAACCTCTGCTTTTAGCTGATCCAATTAACCCTTTCCAAATACTGATAGCTGTAAACCTTGGGGGGGGTGGGGAGAAATAATGACATTGTTTAGTATCCACCTTCTCTGGTAAGTTAATTCTGCATACTTTCATGGACTTTTTCACTGGCTTTCCAGTGGCATCCCTGAATTGCAGCAGACTGTCCCACGTGAAATACCTTATTTGAGAATGAGTTTGTCCTGTTTGTGCCCTGTGGTCTAATTCTGGAGAATGGCGCTGATGAATTCACGATAGAGAAAAAGTGTGTGAAAAAGACTAGGAAACCAAGAGTAAATGAATGCTGGAAATAAGTATTGTCCATTCCTGTGCCTGTATGATACCTATGCAAAGGGCTTCTGTATCCATCTTGCAATGAGACTGTAAAAATACTGGTACTGTGTAACTGTTAACAGTAGCTGAAGTAACACCAGCTCCAGGAAAAATCACATTTTGGCATAGTGATCAGGGAAAGCCATCTGATTGTTTAGAAAGGTGCATAGGAGTAAGATAGATGTGATTTGCTGTGTTTATGTGGTCATAATTACAATGAATCAAGCAGAACACACTGAAACACCAGTGAAAATTTCTGCAGTGCTAAATCCAAGAGGTTTAAATATGGATTCCAACCAAAGGGGTTGGAAGAATATTATTCACTCTTCTTTCACCAAAAGCAAGTCATTATTCTGCCATTCTGTTTCATCATCGAAGAAGAAAATACTAGGTGTTGTATTTGACAAAGACTTTCTTTTCCTCCCATAATTGGGTATGGACAGATAATTCGAAAACAGTATTTTGAGGAATGTATTAACTTGTCTAAATGATTCTATTACTATGTGCAAGCCAATAATTGAAAATCAGGATCCTATCAGGATCAAATGTGAGAAAAATAACATAGCCTGAACTAGTAAACTGTTTCCATCAGTCATCACAGCAATGCTTTGGGGAAACAAAATGGAGTTGGGAAGCACTCCTTTCCTGCAACCTCCCACCTTATGGCAATAACTTATTAATTAACTTTCAGAAATATCCTGAAAACTGAGCATGAACTGGTGTAGAAGAGAAACAGTCATAAAATAAATACATCTGGTTCTAAGACATCTCAGTGCACTTATGCATTTGAAGAGAATAGGTACGTATTTTTCCCTTTTTTCCACAGAAAACTCCTCTATTAGTCACAGACTCTTCATCACCCTGATCATCCTTTGTCAGTCTCTCTTAACAGAACTGCTGAAGACAAGAAAATGTTTTGCAGGGTGAGAGAAACACTAAAGCAAAAGTAGCAAGTATTCTATATCTAATGAATGCTGGGTGAAAAGAAGGGAAAATAATCATGTTTTGCATAGAACTGCACATCACTGTGTTTTTAACCATTAGGTTGCAATTTTTAAGTAGCAGAACCAGGGAATATTCTGAAAAACCACTGGATGTATAATGGGTGTACACAGGCATTCCACATAAGGGCATTTATTTTTGCATTCAGAACATGACTTTAATATGGATTATTCATGCAATGGGTTTACATTTTTTTTTTTTTGCTACTTTTCAATAGGCAGTGAGTGCCAAAAGGAAAAAGAAATTGTTCTTTCAAAAATCCTCTATTTTTTTTTTTTTTTTCTGTAGGCAAAGGTTGAAATTTGCATGTATTATTGCCTGAAAATTTTACTCTTAGATTCTCACTTGTCAAGAATCTGAAGAAGAAACAGAATATATTGTTTCATTTGACGCATGCTAAGCAATATAATAAATTAAATCTTTTTAAAACCAACCTGAAAATGAAATTTCTGTACTGTAATGTTGCACTCCCCAGTCACAAGCTGTTAAGCTTTCATTCTGACATATTATAAATTTATTTAATATGCTTTTTTTCTTCTAACAAGCATGTAAGAGTAATGGCCACCCCAAAAATGCTGAAATAAACAGAGCAGAGCTCATAACAATTTCTTGCTTATGCAGTTTCAGTGAAAGCAAACCAAGTTTATATATTTATTTATTCTAACCAGGTACCATGAAAAGCTTTGCTTTGCATAAAAGCGTGATTAGAAACTGTATCACACCTTTCTGACTGTAGACCAAAGATGGAAATATCAATACTTTCTCAGAGAGATAGACCCAATACTAAATATGTTAGCCTGAACTACGTTTCACCCAGATGGCTATTAGCAATCTACGTGATAAGCTATTGAATGGTACAGGGTGTTAGCAACCCACCACCCTACCTAATGGCTTCTCTGCCAGGGAAATGACCCAGTTGTCATGGAACAGTTGTTCCCTGGCTACCTCTCACAGCACACGTGGGCCAGCTGGGATGGCTTCTCACTGACAGGGAAATTGTCTGAACTCCTCCTCCTGGATAAAACTATTTTCCTTGTCTAGTGCCCAAGCCATATCAGAAACACATGATGCACAGCCTAAACAGCTCCCATGACTGTCCCTAGATGTACTGACTCAAAAAAATTCTTTTTACAATATATTAGGGGCAATTTTCCAGTTCCTGAAAGGCAGTCAGTGACGGTTTTTTTTCCAAAAAATTGAAAAAAATAAGTTAAATGAAATATGACAAGTCATTTCCGTTGCCAAAAATATACTTTACCCTATTGCTGAGATGCTGCAAATGGCAGGAAGTTGGATGACCAGTAGGCTGTAATTCATAAAATATTTTGAGATATCTCAGTATGAAAAGCTCTATAAAAATGCAAGATATTAATAACAAGCTTGACAGTTCTAGGCTGCTTATATTTAAGGACAAATTCCCGTTACAGGCAAAAATGAAATTGAGATATAGTCTATTCTTCAGGCCAGTGTAATTCAAATAACTGATCTTTAAATAAAATTATGCTCTATCTATTGTGGTGGTCAAACCAGACTCAATTTGAGGAATTTAACTTAATTCATAGCCAATAAATTTTATTATTGATTTGGGTCTTGAGAAACAAAGAACACAAATATTTAAGTACCTGGAGAAATCATCTTCAGAGACTCCTCCTCAGTTGTTCCGTGTGGGTCCAATTGAGCTGGCTGGAACTGGTTGGAACCAGCTGTAGCCAGCTCCGGGCTGCCCAGGCATCTCTTCCCAGAGGCCACCCCAGCAGGTCCCTGCAGCCAGTACCTGGACACCTGCATTCAGTACATCTGTTTTGTCTGTTTTTCCGATTTTCATATGCATCTCCAGTGGATTACACACCTCAGACACCTGAAGATCCCCTCTGAAGTATTTGTTTTCATTTGCAGTACTCTATATTATATCAAAAACCAGTGACATCTTGAACAGCGTGAAAGTTTTACCTTACTATAAGTAAAATACACAAGGGTATTTTTTTGGCTGATGGGCAATTTAAATCCCTAAGCTATTCACTTTGACAGAGGTTTGCAAAATTAAAGGGTCTTGCTCTGTTTTTTGTTCTCTGGTGGTTTTGCAATCCTGGCAGTGCAGTTGTAAAACCCATTTACTCCAGGAAGCTTCCAGCTTTCCTATTTTCCATTACCTAAAGATCTCAAATTTGTTTATTGTGACTTTTCTTTTGATTTGGTTTGTCAGAAAGGTTCCTGTACTAGTCACATGAGGTCAATCTACATAAATTATAATCATACAATCATGGAACAACCCAGGTTGGAAGCAACCTCAAAAAAATCATCCAGTCCAACCTTTCATGTGAAAAGAAGCTGAAGAAAATAATTTATCACCCTGCTCAATCACATCTGGGAAACCTCCAGCAATGAGAACTCTATCTCATCCCCAGAGAGGGTGTTCCAATGAATGGTTTCACTCATCATAAGAAAACCTCTTTCTTATCTTAAAATGAAGTCTTCCCCAGTCCTTTCTGTACCTGTTGCCCCTTGTCTTCTCCATGTGGGTCCTTGTGAAAACAAAGCGTCCATCCTCATTGTAGCTGCCCTGTAAGAACTGGGATACTGTGATGAGATCCCTCTGAGCCTTCTTTTCTCAGATGAAAAGGTCTAGTTTTGTCAGTCTTTCCCCATGGACAGGTTCTCCAAGCCTAATGAGGAAGGTCATGGCCCTCCTTTGGACCCTCCCCATCAGTCCATGTTGCCTTTGAATTGTGGGGACTAGAACTGGACACAGTACTCCAGGTGTGCCCTGAAAAATGCCAAGTAGAGTGGGATAAAATCTCTATCCCTGTTAGAAATGCCCCTGTGGAAACAGCCCAGGATCTAAATCAAATACTGTGCTTTCAGTCAGGAAGAAGAAGGAAGCAAACTGATGTTTTCGAGAAATCAAACCATGGAAAAAATTGGCCTGGTATTTGTATTAAATATTTTTTGATAATGGCAAATAGCATTTGTCAGCTTTGCAGAACAAATGTTAACAGAATTGCAGGTTCTGATTGTAATTGTGTGAGTACCCTACTGAAGTGCAAAATTTCCAAACCTTGTATTTAACGTTAACATTTAGAAAGAAATTTTAATGACAACAAAAATCTGTGCAGAGTAAATCCTACTCTAAAGGGTGTGCAAAAGTAAGCTTCAATGTGTGAACATCCTTTAAACCAAACCAATTACAATAACTGAAGAGTCATCTAAGTACCATATTTTACTTATTTTTCATATGTTTTTTTGTTTTCACATATAAATGTGAAAATTTCATATAAATGGAAGATCTCATCTCTACATTTTTGTGCTATTTTACAGAATAAGTGTTATTTTGGAAGATTGACATTTACTACCCAAAGAATAGATCTGGAAGTGAATTTAAATATGTCAAGAAAACCTTAACTTTTAAAACTTAAATATATTTCTGGCTTCCACAGTAAATAAGTTAATCAGTTCAACTCAAATTAGAGATTCTTTTTTATTTTGAGGGAGGTGCATACCCCTCACAGTAGCATCTAGTATTTGGCTTGTAACTGAAATATTTGGATGTATGAACCAAAATATGAACCAGTGGAGTAAAAGAAAAAAAAAAAAAAAGAACTATGTCAAATCTGCTGCTTTGTTCTGTTGATGAGAAACAAAATGCTTCAGTTTACATTTCTCACATTCTCTTCAGACTTGTTTTGTATGTGCTTTCACTTGTTGGATCATCGCCCTTCATCCTTACTGTTCCTTCTCCATCTGGCAATGTTCGTAGTGTTTGAGTCTCCAATACCTTGTGTCAAAGGTCTAACAGATGACATTTCAAAAGCAGATGATACATTTATTGTGCATGGGTTCTGAGTAGCTTACATAGAATATGAGTTTGTTCCAGCAGTACTACACTTAATCTCAGATGTTCTTCTTGTGGCATGGTATCCCAGGTGAGATATTTTTCCTCTCCGCCTTTAAAATGTTTTAAATTTCACTTGATAATCATACCATTTGTGTTGCATGCAGAAAGGACACTTTTCAGAGGGCTTCTGACAGCTCACTGCTTTATGGATTATTGAATGGCATTTTCCCTAACAGAAGACTATTTCTCAGGTTTAAATTTTCTGACTCTTCCCTTCAGGATATTTGAGTACTTCAATAATTGCTATAATTTTTTTATAATGACAATACTATTTTGTTGCTAGGTGTCCTTCCACTAAAATACCTGAAATGACTGTGTTAATCCTTGCCCGAGATCTTTTCTAAGTATGGATGCCAAAGATGATGTCTTATACTTCTGTCTTCAAAGGCTAGGAGATAAAGAACAGGAAAATTCTTAACATAATAATGGAAACACGTAAGCAATATTAAATTTTGTAAGCAGATCTAAGCACCTGATTATAACAGTTTGTACAAAATCTTTAAAAGCTAGCTATTTTAACTTTTAAAAATCCTCACTAGTACTCAAATTAGTGAGGGTACCTATGCATAACTCCCTCATCATCTGGTCACAGACGTCTCTTTCAACACAGTATCTTTGGGTCCAATTGTAGACATTCATACACTTTATTTTCAAGATCCTTAGTTAAACTTTAAGGAATAAGTATAAAGAAGATTTTTTTTCAAGTTCAGACTATTTCAAACTCAGGATACAAGAGTTTCAGAGTGGGATTCTTTCCAATGGATGCATGTTACTCATTAGCAGGCATCTTATATTAATTTTTATGCCTTGCAGGAGGTGTAAGCCAAACACTGCTATAGAAGCTAATTCATTAGGTCAGATCATAGAGGATTTTGTTATAGCAGGTTCTGAGCCAAATATCGGGCATATGCTAATGTGGCATCCAAGTTTTTCCTTCCTAACAATATTATTGAACCCATTTTGTCTGGATGTGCCATTTAGCCTGGAATCATGAGCAATATTCATTCAGCAAGAGAAAATTGTTGAACTCTTTCATTGACATACAATAGAAAATTGTTTCTTGCAGAATTATTTGACAGTCATCTATGTTGGATTCAAAAGAGTATGACTTATTCTTTTATCATCGTAGCAGCAAACCCAGGATCATTTTAATTCATAAATAAGGGTTAAATAGAGACAGATCATGTTTTATGTATAGCATGTCGTGTCACTAGGAGCTTAGTGAGAAAAAACATTAAGTGGTTTATTTTTCAAACTGACTGGTATGGTAGTGGTGTCACACCTATGGAAAGGGGAGCTGATCAGATGTCAGCAAGATTTAGCTCTTCTCTCACCTAGGGCGTACCAGCCTTACCCCATAAAAATTCAGTCTAAAGTACTTTACTCTCTAAAGAGCTTTCTAAAGGTATATTTATCTAGATAAAAGGAATTCAGTATTCACAAGTATATTTTTTTCTCCCCCCCCCATTTTTTTTTAACTCTTCAACCATTGCTTTCCTCTTTTATTTCATTGTGAAAATCTCCCAGCTTTCAACAATTTTAATTGCTTTTCTTTTTTCCACATGCATAATATGGGGAAATCTTATGATCTCCATAAATGGAAAATTTCAGAACTCTTAGAGATGAATTTTTAATCAGAGTGAAATCAAACCATTTAAATATATGTATACAAATTAATCCTTTCAGTGGCCTTAAGTAGTAAAAATGAGGCATGAACTTCCAGCTCACAAAATTAATTTGATGAGCATGCATGTTCTACCATTGCAAATTAGAAAATTTTTATATTTCTTCTCACATTTTTCTTACAGAATATTTGGTACGTATTGTATTACGTTTTGTCATATATACCATATGACATGGTACAGTATATATGACAGATATACCATGTATACACGTTCAGTAAGTGCCCGAATAGTATGATAATCATTTATATACCCAGTGGTGTGGTGTGTAAATGCAGACAACAGGCTGAAGATTTTTCAGTTTATTTGTTCTCATTTTCTCATTTTTTATATTTCTTTTAAAGAGAAGCAATTAAAATGTAAACAATGATTTCTTTCCTTATAATTGAAAAGAAAGAACTGGGAAGAAGAAAATTAATTTTCATGCCAGTCATTGGCTTTGGAGCTAGTAGCTCTTTGCTGCCCATGAGGTTTTTTTTGTAATGTTTTAAAAGTGACATGTTTTTACTATTCTCTATGTTGTAGCAAATGCAGAACAAATTAAGTTCTTCTAAAGCAAAGGAAATTCCACTCTAAAGGGTCATAACTTTTAGTGGGAGAATTTGTGCTGAGCCCAAGATTAGATAATTTGCTTATTAAATCTTGTAATAATGTAGATGGATAAAACTAACTTACAATTTCTGCTTTCTTGTGCTATGAATTCCACATCAGATTTCTTTACTAATGCATTCATTGTTAAGTGTATGAAACTGTAAATGAGTGTGTTTATGAGGACTATGATATGTATGCTGTGGACCATGAGCCAGAAATTTAAAATCAAAACAAAGCAGTACCAAAACCTAGCAATGTACTAGAAAATTCAGTGCACATTGACTTCATTCAATAGCGTTATTCAAATGGAAGAAAAACAATTTTTTGGAGAATATCAAAACAAGATTATCAGATCTGACACTGATGAACTATGAATTGAAGCCAAATAAGCAGGGATCTTTTTTTATTCACTCTTCTTTTACCCACTCAAGCAGTTATTTGTGTATCTGCCATGCTTTCATAAGCATTTCCTATTTTCCCACCATATCCCTTGTGCCTGGGACTTTTTAGGTACCTACGTACAGGCAAACCCTTAATGGTGTTTCCCAAAATGCTAAAGTAGGTTCTCTGTTTGATAGAAGCAGTGCAATCTGTTAAAGCACTTGAGAAAACTCTGCTATAAACCTGCTTGCATCTCTAAGCATTAAAAAGAATAGCAAATCTGGTCTTATCAGCCCATTTACTGTAAAATAAAATATTGCCTAAAATGGAGGAGGCATTTACTGGTACCTCTGCCTTTTAACAGAGATCTGTCCTCTCCCTAAACCAGCCTGTAATCTCAGTTTGTAGTCTACTCTGCATTAAGTTACGTAGCAGAATGAAATGGCTGACTCACTGCCACAGCTAACCTCATTGCGCAGCTGCAATCCTTCAGTGCACAGCAGGCACCCTTTCAAGACTCGGGAGAGGATGCAGCCGCTGTCAGTAAAGCCTCAGTATTTCCCTGTGACCAAGGTGACATCTTATAATGTAAAGTCCCCTTCCCATGCTGGGTCTTTTGGAAGCACAGTCCTAGGAGGTCAGTCTAAATGGCCATGCTTTTAACAGTTTGCATAACAAGATTAAGGACATGACCAGGGTGGCAAATGTGCAGATAAACACACTGCCTTGATTTAATCCTGCTTGACAAAGAATGTAAACACTGATGGGTCACCAACCACAGCATGCTACCAGAAATAAAAAAGAAAAACAAAACCCCAGTACTGTAGAATAATAGAGTTTTAATTTCCCATGAGGTTGATTTTTTCAGGAAATAAGATGACAGCTGGGAGAAGTTCAATTTGCTCTTTGTGCTACGTCTGAAACCAAAGACTGACAACAAAAAAAGAAGATGGGGTTTACTGTATTCGCTTGGCTTCTGCTAACTTCAGTGGAAGAGCCTTGCTATGAAGTCATGCTCCACAGACTAAACGATACGTAAAGCATATGAAAAGCAGTAACTAAAGGAAGCTGAAATAAATTTAGTTCATTTCAATCTTCTCTAAATTGTTCTATTTCACTTACTGTTTCTGCCTTTCCCCATTCTGACACCAATAAAGCTGTATGTGCTGTGTCATAGTATTTGATTCATACGCTTTTTCTTTTCACAAAGAGATAAATGAATGATGTAACAAAATCAGATTTCAATTCAGCAACACAGCCATGTGCATTTTTAAACCTAATAGCTAATTAAGCCTTATTGATTTTTTTAAGCATAACCTGTTACTCTTTATTGAGCTCATCATTTTCTTTTAAGTTAAATATTGATTTTTACAATGGCATGTACTATATAATACGTTAATAAAATTTTATTACAGCAATCATTATTATTTTCCCTCAAAGTGCATCATAAGGAAAACAAATATCAGGAGTAGAAATGAGCAAATTCTGTAATATTAAAGAATTCATTTGCACAATATATCACAATTACGGATGTTGTGAAGTGCGCATTGCCATTCATAGGCAACACAGTAGCCTCCAGTGTGTGGCAATAAAGACTGTAACTCCTAATTTTGTCACCTGTTGTATATTTTTACCATCAAGCAGAGTTCTCTGAAACATAAGCAAACCTCATAACAACAGCAAGTTGATGTCATTCAACAGGTTGTAAAGACTGTGAGAATATTTTAGCCTCTTTCTGAACAGCACCTTTATTTTGCAAAAGGGGTAATGTTAATTATTTGAAGTTGTTGCAGTAAGAAATTGAGATTGTTAAGATATCTGTTGAGAAATCTATTTATGTCTTTGAGTATACCTGAGTAACTTGGGTATAGATAAATCAGGAAGAAAACTGGTGATGGTATAGTACTGCATTATATCATCCATACTATACACCTATTCATCTTTTCACAACAGTTGCAATTCTTCTAACACCAAGATATCTGAGAATTGTTCTGTAATGGCCATTATAGGTGGTATTGTCTTTTGTTTTCTCCACCTGCAGTAACTAGCCTTTCTGATTTGTGTGATTCTGCTGGAGTTTGATAAGAAGACAAGGTCTACATAGATCTTCACTTTGTGTTAAAAAGAATGATTATATTTTGTGTTGAAAAGAATGATTAAAAAGAATGTGGTATCATCTGTAAGTAAGATGAAAATTTCTACATTGGTTATAAACAAAATTATCTTTTTCCAAAGATTTGCTTTTGAGAGTTTGACTGTTCCAGTGGGATGTACCTATCAGGGGAAGGGGAAACAGTTCGTAGAAGTCATGTGGAAAAATTCTGTGAAGACATTGAGATGAAGAGTGAAACTTTGCATGTAATTCACAATTATTTGGGAAATTAGCAAAGATAATGAAACACACACTGGGTATTCCTGATCAGATGATCTATATCCATCCTTCAACAATTCTGAATTCTTTAGAAACTTAAGATCAATCTTCAGTTTATCAGACAGGCAATTTATTGGACTTCAAACTACGTCTTGCACGAGTTAAATAGATGAATGGCGATTTTTAATGCTATCAATGTTAACTAACATCCATTTCTGAAATGGACTGAATTAAATAGAGTCATGAGACACATACTAATCAACTCCAAGCTAGCCTTATAACATGCAGTGTACTGTGTTTTCATACAATTTAATATACAACATATGTGATACTACTTTGATGTTACCAAGCACATACAGATTTAACTTATACTTTTCAGAATATCATTTCATCATTGACTTTATTTAACTAACTAAATGGAAATGCAAACCAGATGATGGTGTTTTAAGTATTTTATTATTATGAGTAGCATTTCTTAAAAGAATGAATAACCAGTCGGAACTTGCAAAAGAAATCACAAACTAATTGATAACTTCAACGTATGTGGATTTATTTAATGTGATTTTATACACAGCTACATATGCGATCCTTAATGAATTTTTATTTTCTTCGTATTCAGCCAAATGCTCATTGATCTAATGCTTTCTCCTTCACAATGCATTACAAACAGGAGGAATAATGATGACCTATACATCTGCTATAGCCCATTATTGATGTCATATTGTAAAGTCATGATCTTGATTTTATAAGTTCAGTTATAATCAGTCTCCAGTACTGACTCTGATTTACAGACTACACTAGTTCTACCAAGGGAGAAAGGAAGGTGTGAAACATAAATTTCAGAATCAGGAGTGCTGAAAGATTTAACAATTTTGGAATTAAAAAAGCCCAGAAAGTTTGTGAAACTTCTAAACTCTAAGGTTAAAATACACAGGACAAGACAGGTGGATTATTCTATTCATGTAGCTTATGTAACACTACACTGAGTAGATGCACAGTATATATGTATCTATGTATTTATATACATATATACGTGCATATATGTTCATATGTGTGTATACACATGCATATATGTAGGTGTAGGTGTACACATATGTGTACATGTACATGCATGTATACACATATGTGTACGTGTACATGTATATAGATATGTGTATGCATATGTACGTGCAAGTACATGCAGATACAATGGATTGTTATGATGAATGGAAAGGGTTTGCTGACAAACATTCTTCAGAGTATTTGCACAACTGTATTGAATCATTCTTCAATATGTAATTTGACAATAAAAATTCTTACATTATTTTTTTTCTACTATTACCTTTTCCAAAGTCTGTGCATTGCACAGGAGGAATTAGTTTTGTTACAATTTAATGGAAACTCTGTGAAGAAAAATTTCAAATCCCTTTCTTCGCATGTATTTATGTCCAAAAATTTGCTTCTCCCCATTGCCATTCTGTTTAAACCCTGCGTAGAGGGGAAGAATGTGGGGGTTCACTGTTGACAAATAATGTTTTGAGACTTGTGTCATAGTCCAGACCGTTTATTCCTCTGGAGGAATAAATCCCAATAAACTGCTATATAAACTTATGGAAAATTTATAAAAAGGACTTAAGATTGGGATGGAGTATTTGATTAGCTGTAACATCCATAGAAAGAAAAAAGTACTTTTGCAATCTCGTTTTACACAAAGACAGTGTTCATTACTGGTTAAAGACTGAATGTTGAGATGCTGATTGGGTCATAACTGCTCAGTCTGGGTCAGCAACTGTGATTATTACATGATATTCATGTAATTGTCAGCAACTGTGGTGATATTCATGCAACTGTTCCTTTCAGAGTTTTGTTAGAAGGGTTTGGGACAGCTGTGATATTATATTTGCATGGCTAGGTGTTTATGCAAAGATCAGCTATTCAGTTAAAATGTTATTAAGCTTAGCAATTGTCTTGTGCTTTTCGTTAGGTTTGTGAGCATGCAGTGTTCTTCCAGATTTCAGAGCAGATGTTTCTTACACCAGTTGCATTCCTCAGTTTGAAAATATTGCATGGTCACATGCCAGTTTTATAATTTTTTAGAACATAATATAATGAAGATGAAATGAGGAAGATGGTTATGAGGAAGATGCTATGAGCAAGTGTTCAGATCAAAGCTTTCCAAAGCTCAGCTATATTGAATTAGGACTTGGACTAAAGCCCAGTTTTTATTCTAACTTCTCTCTCCTCATGAACTACTGAAGTTTTCCATTCTTATCTAAGAACCTTGCTGTGGAGAGGCAGAAGTGAGCCTCTTTCATCAAGCTCACTTCCTGCAATTCCTTCCCTGGCAGGTGACAGGAATATCACCTGTACTCTTGATCTACACAATTGTAGTAATATCTCTCTCATTTCCCAGAAACCAAAGAAAATCCTGAAGACCTGCTAATGCTTTAGGAGTCCTTAAGGCAAAGATGCAGGTCATAGGTTGGGAGAGTCAATCTGGCAAGCTACAAACAGTTCAGATGCGATCATTTGCTTCTGCAGAAAATGAAGATTTATACCAATGCTAGTATTTTCTAATTAGCACAACAGTGACTGTAAGATTGGACTCTGGATCTCTCTCTGCTTTCCTGCAATCCTAAATAATGCCCTATTTTAAGGGAGGTTCTTAACAGTGCCGTCTACAGCTCCGATCGGTGTGCTGTTCATGATTTCTGAATCACTTATCCAGCAGCCCCTTAGTGCACTCTCCCTGATGATGCAAACATACTCTTTCCTTTAGTGACTTCAGGCCATTCATCACTATAGCTAATGCACACATATAAAAAAAAAAAAATGTGTAAGATGTAATCCAACATAATGCCTAGTTGCCAAAAGCACTGAACCACATCTCACAACTTTACTTAAGATGGGCCTATTCAGACAAAAGAAGTATGTGCTGTGATTGTAAACATCATGACACAAAAAATTTATGCACAGTTAAAGGAGGTCTGAAAAGAAGTCTCTTTCCATGACCTAATTCTATGAAAAAAAAACATAAATAAATGGAAAAGAACATTGGAACAGAAGAAGATTTTTGCCCAGGCTTCTCCTGCATGTCTACAGCCATCAGTAATTTTCTGTTCGCTAGGACGTGTCACCAGGCCACTCTTCTCTCTGGCTCAGCCCTCTTGCAGGCTGAGCTGCTACTCCAGAATCTGCGGAGAGCTGGCTCCCTGCAGGCACTGCATTTTGATATGGTTTGGACACAATGATTTAGTGCCGTCTAGTACTTTGTTCTAAGCTGAAACAAATTGTAGTTGGAAAGGTTTCCTACAGCCAAAGAGATCTCATGAGTTTCGATGTAATCAGCATAAGCAGAGTATTTGTGTTGTTAGAATAAAGTTATGTTTCCTGACTTGAAAGTAAATGCTTGTTGACCTTTTATTTTTTTTGCTTAGATTGCTTTATTCATCTAGATTACAAAAACAGGCCTAGGTGGCAGGCCTAGATAGAAAACAGTTGCTCTTCAACAGTGCTAGAGCATCATGCTCTACCTCCATCCAAATTGTGGTGAAAGCAGGTTACTTTTTTTTTTCCCCAAGGTTTTCAGCTCTGCTGTATTGCAATGATTCAGTTAGCCTATTGGTTCTTACTTAGTACTACCTACTATATGTTATTTGGGGTTATAATCTCTTTAGTTTCTCTTCTAGTTTTTCATCAATCACTAGTTTCAAATCTTAATACACTAGTGCTCTGGTAAAAATTAAATCGTATCATTCATTGAAACTCTCTAAACAATTTAATGTAAGATAAAAATATGCCCTTACCTCTTGGGCATTTCCTTGGGAATCTCCCATTTCAGCTCCATAATATCTTTCAAAAGCTGCTTCTCATTTCAGTGGTGAATATGAATTGGTTGAAACAATACCTATTTCACATATATCACTTGAAGGACAAATTAAATACATAACTAAAAGATGCTAGGAGTAATACTGTTTCTTGAGCCTTTTTTTTTCATATGATAGCCTCTATCAAAATGTGTTAAAAGATTAAAGTCATAAATACTTATAGCATTTATACAGAGCAGGCAAAAAAAATCAAGGTCCTGTGCAAGCATTTGTAAGCTTATGCTGTGCAAATCAGCACAGGGGTTGTTTTGAATCTAAACTGAACTTGAATGGGAAGGGAAAATGAGCTAAAGAGCTGACAATAGAGACAACTGCCTGAGGAGAGCCTAGAATAAGTGCTACCCCATCATTTTCAGAATGATAATTGTTTCTGAGAAATTGATGGTGCATACAAAAAAGAGCATTTCATCATTTATGGTATGTTACTTTGTATTACTGCATCATCTTTATGCAGAAACTGTTTACAGCATTAATAAAATAATATTTTATTATTACTATTGATGCATTATGGACATGGTGTAATTTGACTGCTTCCCAACAAAACGGATTCACAGTTAGGCTGTCTGCTAACAACGATGTAACACTTTCCTAGGTCTCTGTGGGCAGAGACGGGTATTTTGATGGCAAAACTCAAATAGAATAAAATGTCATGGACAGTCACTGTTGAATTGAATTACAATCCTGGAGTGTAATTGCAATTCCAAAAAGCTGAATATTATAGGAAATTCAGTGGAGTTTTTTGTAACATTTTATTGTTGCCATTCCCTTTCATTTGCTTTTTTATGTGTTTAAGACACCTGTAGGTATAATTTTTGCGAAACATCCCAGGGAGAAACCTTGAAGATAAAAGGATACTGAGACTTTGAGGTAACTGCATCTTATCTCCCTGAACTGATAGCAGTGATTATTTGAGTAATTAAGGGTGGTCATCCTTCATTCTTCCATCCAGACTTCTGATTTTTCTGGGTCAGCTGAAATCTGATATGTACATCCTCAGTGCAGCAGAAATTGCTGTGTGATGTGGTGACCTCATCCTCTCTTCCTCCTCTGGAGTATAGGACTTCCTACACTCCACCAGTGGGAGGTGTGGGGATAACCCTGTCCCTCACCACTCACACCTGATTGTATCCCTTTTTTAATCCCTGAAACCTAGAGAGGGATCCTACTTTTCTGAGAAGGGAGGAGTCATGGCTCAGTTTCAACCCATCTTGTTGCTGTGCGAAATAGCAGCTTTGCTGGTAGTGTAACTACCAGACCCTGCTTTGGGAAGAAAAAGGTGCAGAAGCAGAACCAGAGCTGGTACAGTGCAGCAGTGTGCAAGGCTGTTTGTAAAAAGGCATAGGACTTGTGTTGCCCTTACAGTGAGACACTGGAAGCAGGAGAATCCCACCATTTTGGTACTGTCTGTACTTAAAAACCTAATACTGTGGAGGGTCTATTGCTCCTATTTACTGGGATAATATATAAACATTAAGAGGGGCTGCAGTATGTCCGCAAAGACCTTTGCAGAGCAATAGTTTTTGTAACTTGAAATACTGATTTTTTCATGCAACATATATAACCAGCAAAATAAAGCAAAACACCAAAGAAAGGTCTCTGATTTACTCAAATGACTCATGAACATTTCCATTTGTGTCCCGTTATACAGGTGCCAAAAATGTCACAATGCCATTAAGAATTGCCGTAACAGTGACATTTTAGTTGAGTGATGTTTTTGAGAGCATTTTGAGGAGGGAGGAAAGCAGCTACTCGTATGTATTATTATCTGCCTGTAATAATATACCACTTTTGAAAGAGGAATATTCATTGCCATCGAAAAAATGACTGACAATTTTCAAAACCAGGCCACTAGCAAAGAAGGTCACGGGGAACTGGCCAGCTATCACCCATGTGACTTTAAAAATGCATTTCTCCAAGATAAATTGATATAACACAGAGTATAGCAACCATGAGTGTAGCTTTCAGTTCTAAGTATATCTTCTTAGTGTGATTTTATTTTTCTTTTATAACAGCTGCTTATGATGAGGCAGGAAATGAGGAGAAAATTATATCGAAGGTGGATAGTTGAAACTTGAAAAGGGAGGAAAATAGAGAAGAGGTTGCTTGTCTCAGAGAAAGAAAGAAGGACCCAAACATGAAGGCAGCTGTACACAAAAGGGGAATAGGGCAGGATGATGAGCAGTGTGCACAACTGTGAAAACAAAGCTGAGATGACGCATTGAAGAACCAAATAATGGCAGTGCAGATGAGGATTATAAATTAGATATGGGGGGGGAAGAAAAAAACATGGTATTTCTATAGAAGTGGTTTTGTTCTTCATCTTGACAATATGTACAGCCTGCTCTGATGCCATATTTGCACTTACAGTTGTTGTGTAAGAAGTTCTCAGAAAGAGACATTTGCAGAAAGGCAGCACCTTCCCTTGCAGTAAGTCACAGTAGGAATGCTGTTATATCCCTTCACACAGAATGAAGCTGATGACAAACCACTTGTGGATGTGACTTGACTGTCATCTCGTACATGACTCCAAGACTCAAGGTATTTTATTGTTATCTGTAAGGAGTGTTAGTAAAAGTCCTAG
Organism: Forpus xanthops; assembly: GCA_032466535.1. Lineage (NCBI taxonomy): Eukaryota > Metazoa > Chordata > Aves > Psittaciformes > Psittacidae > Forpus > Forpus xanthops. The sequence continues at coordinate 20,631 of JASSUY010012885.1, read as the reverse complement.
TGCTTTTTCCCTTCCCTGGATTGTTAGTAATATTAAAATAAAAAAATCAAAAAAAAATGCAAAAAAATCTCAAATTGGCTTTTCTTTTTCCTCAATTCCAAGCTGTGATCTGAAGCAGGTATTTTGGCTTCACACTGAAAATGCTGGGAAGCCCTTATATTCACAACAGTAGCAGCCAGGCACATACCCAAAGTGGAGAGGGCAGAAACGCACTGTACAAAATGAAATCTTTAAACTCCTACCTCCTGCTTTTGTTACTGAAATTAAAAGTTCTGTACTGATTTTCTTTGTTTTGTTTTTGGTTTTGTTTTTTTTTGTGGGGGAGGGAGGTGGGGTGGGAGAGCTGCTTATCCTGTGACTACTTTGGATGCTGGAACAAAGCTCAGTGTCTTGCATGGAAGTGCTATCAGCTGAGCAGCAATATTTGAACCAGGGAAACAGAACGTATTCGCTGAATGTAGCTGCTTTTGTTCCCCTTCTCTTCAGGTTCACCACGTAAAATGTTTTCTGGTTTTTGTCTGATGTAATTTCTCTTCTACGTGTGAAGGGAGTGCAAAGTGCAATCTAGTTTGGCAACTTTAAAGCTACACTAATTATACATAAGATAATGATTGATATGTATCATAGATTAAAAGATATACATACACATATGTATCATAGCTTATTTGCCTAATCAGCTATAAATTAAACCAGAAAAAAATCAGTGCAACAGCCTGTCACCAAGAATATCTTCATTAAGTATTCTTAAATTATGTCACAATGTCTTCTGGGCTGTTTGGCCTTTTTTCCCCAAAAATTAATGTTGGATTTCCAATGACTTTAAGGTCTCAGCAATCTTAATTCTATTTCAGGCACAAAAATGTTTCTCAAGACATAAATGGTTGTGCTGTCCTCAGTCTGGTTTCTCATATGAGACATTTTTTATGGACCAGCCATAGTAGTCCTACTGTGTATTAAGCTTTTTTGAGTCCTTCACTTCACCAAAGTATAAAATATGCTCTACATCATATTTTTATTATTAAAGCAGAAAGTTCAATTATAGACTGTCAACATTAAGGATTGTTACTACTTACAATGTTGGGCATTTCACGAAGGATCATAGTTTGAATAGAAGTGAATCTATAGTCATGTAGTGTACTGGAACATGATGATTATATTTGATTGTTGTCTAAAATTTATAGTATTACAGCAAAACTATTCAAAAAGGCCTGAATGTTTTACCATATTTATAAAGGTCATATATATTATACAGAAATACTTATTTATTCTAATAATCTGTATCGAAGTATCTACATTAAACATAGTAAGCAAGAAAAGAAATCCAATTCTAAAACATTGCTGTACTGGATATTATTTTGTATTGTTATCTTCCACAACTTCAGTTAAATTTAGGCATTTCCAAGTATAGGCTAATTAGCACTGCAGGCTGAATGCTGAACAAGGCTATTAAACCATTAAGGTGGCAAGTTACTGTAAGACAAACTTCGAATTTCATGTGAATAAAGATTATGAGAGTCAATTTTATTGTCACTAATCTTCCATAGTGACCCTGTGCTGTGAAATATTACAATATTTACTGTCTTCACAGGCAAAATGCTTCAAAACAAATTCCAAATATAAAACTTCTCCAAATACGAAGAGCTCTACATTTTTTCCATGAAAATTGTAAGCGATCTTACTACTTTTTTCATGTTCAGTATCTTGTATTTTTCATGTAAATCACTGCCGTTTGTCTTTTTTTTAATGTATTCTTTGCTTTCTGTATATTTATCATCATTTATTTATCTTCCGTTTTTATAGCCACCTATCTTTATCTTACCACTTATTACTTCTCATAGTAATGCAATAAGAGTGAACTAAAATCTTGCAACAGCACTGCATTTTTTTAATGGAAACGAGTATCAATTTTATGAACACCTCAGGCTTACCAGCACCTGCCACTTTATTGCTGCTCCTCATTCCTGTTTGTGACAAGAGCTCAGACACCTTTTTATGAACGGTGCCTTCAATTGCATTTTTTATATTGGATCAAGTAGAACAGTATCAAATGAAAGAACTTCAGGAATAAAGGAATGTACTCCAGAGAGGATGGGAGGAAAAGAAAGCAGATGTGTCTATGATTCTGCAAGATAGTCCATTTTTCCTCATAAACAACAGTTTCTTTGTATCTTATATTAGTAAATGCTTATTTAAATTAACACTTAAAAAAAAAGAGAAAAGAAAAGCCTACAAATCCACAGAGTGTGGTCTTGTCTGCTAGGAAGCTTGAGTTGCTTGCTCCTTGTAGTTTGTTCCTAACTCATGTTTGGGCTGCTAAATGGCAAGCATGCTGAATTTCTGCAGGCACTCCCTGTCTTTGAAAATTTGTGGATAAGCAGCTACTGGTCAGTCCTGGTTGACCAGCTTTAGATGCAAGAATTATCTGGCCATGCTCTGGCATTCACCTCCATATAACATCTACACAGCACTGAATCTTATTCCTCTGAAAGCCTCAGATGCTGGTGAAATTACTGCTGCTTCTGCTATTTGCCCAAAAGCACTGACATTCTTCTGATGTTTTTGCAAACACATTCCTATGAAGTATATCACATATTCTACAGTGTTCTTCAACCCAGGACATGCTGAGAATTATTTTCAGTCTGCTCAGTCCCTCTGAGCCCTCTGGGTACACTCAGCAACATTTTGCAGCATCCAGACCCATAGAGTGTTTTCTTCCTGATAGGCTTTTCTTTATTCTCTAACATGTTGCTATGGGAACAGTGAGGCACATATAACTCCTTACAGCACTAACCCATTGTTTTTTAGGTCTACTAATCTGAGAAAAAGGGTTGTTTGGGTTGAGTTTTTTTTTTTTTTGTCTGAAAAATAAAAAAGTATGTATCAAGCACCAGCCACAGTTCTTTAGAACAATGTACATAATCAGATGCTAACTTACATATATCTGTCAAAATATCTGAGAGACTTCAGCAAAGGAGAACTTCCTAAAATATTTATCAGTCCGAAAGCTCATTTTATTACTGGGTTTCTGTGCACATCTGTAACATGACAGCTCAAATTTTGGTTTCATAGGAACTGACCAAAAGCATCACTGTAAACAGCAAGTTCAGTCACTCCTGAGCACAGTCACATCTGAGCACAGTCAGGGATCTAACACCATGTAAATAAGACACATTTTGTAGCATCAAGAAAATACATATGCATGCAAGCGAAAGTTTTTCAGGCATCTTAGTTGGGTTTTTATAGGGGGGAGGGACAGAGAAATGCTGTATGAGACATATTCTGTAGCTAGACTAACGAATGTTCTTGGTGAGGCTTTTGGCTGTGTTGACATAGCTTGATAGAACTTGCAGTTAGAACCACACTTTCTCTGCTTATTATGACACAATCTGTCTATGACGTAGAGTCATGTTGACCTCTCTTAGGGAAACATTTTATTTGTCTCAGTGTTCTATATTTTTAGTAATATAAACATTTTTTTATATTCAAAAGACACACAGTGAGTTCCCTTAGAATGCATCCCACTCCATCCTATTCTGAGAACAGAAACAATACCGAACACTAACTTAAAGAGTTTCTGTTCAAGTAAATAAGTGTATAGAAAAAGCCAAGAAAAATGCAATTAAAACCAATTCAGTTTATAGCAACAAACTAAGGTTAGCTAATTGAGGGTGCAATTTGAAATACTATTACTTTGGGTACAGTTCACATCCTCATAGTTAATTTGCATCAGTTTGGGGGTTTTCTGTTCTTGTGGTTGGGACATGAAATTAGCCATTCAAATTTGTTCTGGGATGAAACATGACTTAGAGAACACCATTTAGTGCCAACTGTATTTTTTTTCCCTGCATCAATAATGAAAGCTTTTCCCACAGGGTATTTTGTTGCATGACTGGGGCATATGTAGGAGACACTTGTTTAATTCGCAGCTGATATGGAAAGAACCAACCATTCCAGAATTTTAGAATGTAACAGGGAAAGAGTAAGCTAACTTGCCAGGACTGCATGCAACAGTGCCTTGAAGAGTGATCACATCTGGAGTCACAACTGTTAATGCTAATGACAAAAAATAAATGTTCGGTATTTGCTCCTCATAACTCTTCTTCACAAGCATAGGAAAAGATATTTCTGTAAGTGAGCAAAGAAAGGATGGAGAAGGCAATGTCCTTCCAGGACCTCACTGCCATGCTCCATGGGAATCATGTATGCTACTACAGGATTGGGGGTTGCTTATGGGAAGCCAAAAGATGTAGTAAAATCTGTTTCTGCAGAAGGCAAATATTTTTGCTTCAGAATTGCATTTTGGGTGGTCAGTTGTGAAGATTCATAGTGAAGAATGATACTACATTCACAGGGAAGAAAACGGAGCTGTTATTAATTTCTAAGGCTTGAATTGGGGTCTTCATTCTGGGTCGGTGACTAATACTATTCTTACTCAACCTTTTAATCACAAAATTGGAAGTGGCCTGTATGTGGGATTAGTTTGTGCATAGGAAAATTAGAATATCTTGGGCATGTCAGTTACTAACCAGAAATAATGCATGACTTCACCATATGTCTATGTCACCACACCACGAATTAAAAACTTTCTGCATTATTAGAACTGGATTTGAATCTTGATATATTGCACTGTTGCATCCACAATGGTTCTGTCACCAGTGATGAATTACCCTACAAGATAAGTATGAGAAAGTGGCCTACTGTGAAATAGAGCTGAATTTAACATGCAAACATTTTGCAATATTGATACACCTAAATGCTTCTGCAGCCCATCTCAAACAAAGACTACAAAGTCCTCCACAGGGAGGTGTTCCCATAAATCTTAGAGAAAAGCCTCAATTTTTGCAGCATTTTTGTGTGGGTGCTTTGCTCCATATTAAATATGAAGTGATACTGACAAGCCTCTCGATCAAGTTCTCTTTCCCCCATTTGAAATCATTATTTTTCAAGTCCGATATATAATTTGATCCTAAGTTTGGGCAAGAAAGAGTGAGCATTGCCATCTGAGTGTGCATCAGGTTAGGGCTTGTTTCTCAGTGAGAGCTTCATTAAGAACCCTTGGTATTTCCTGCACTAGCCTTTCTTCTTTGTCATTCTTCTGTTACTCATTTGTTTTTCCTTATTCTTCTCCCTCAGTTTAACACTTGTAATGCAAGAATATCACAGGTAAGCAGATGTGTATATCATGCAAAATGATGTGCAATATCTAATTTTCCACAAAAATTAGAAAAACCTTCTCTAACAACAGATTATTCCACATTTACCTACTACTGAGTCTTTTTAAACATTTTCCTCAGAAGCATTTGTTACTGGTCTCAGGATATTGTACTTGACAGTCCATCATTCTGATTTGAGATGGCAATTTTTATGTCCTTCATTATACTGGTGACAGCAGCCCTGAGCTGAAGGCAGACTACAGTTTTGTGAATTCCTTCCTGGGTATAGACCTGGTAGGGTGGTTGCAAACATGCTTCCCAACATGGAGCAAATGCTAGGAAAAGGCTGGAGTGCAGCCCAGTCCTGCTGTTTTCCCATTATTCTCCATCAGGGAAATGTTCACAAGAGGGATGTTGCAAATGAATGTGAATTAGAACAGACTAACTTTCCCCTGGTTCCTGTGATAAGAGCCAGGACTGTAGCTATGGTGTAGGAGGCAGACAGCTAACAAAAAATCAGATTTGTCCCCTCCCTAATCTGATAATGAACAAAGTTCAGAGGCAAAGAGGCTATAGCACAAAGTATTTAATAACTATCAGACATAGCTGTTCAGGTGCCTACTCCCAGATTGCTCTCTATGCAATTGCCACATCATTTCCCATGCATACCTACCGTCCCATGCAATCAACAGTAAGTTGAAATGAAGGCCTGACTCTGAAATTGTAAGTTATCTTCCTGCCAGTCACAGTCTTTGGGGAATACTCTAGGTTGAATCAGGATATTTATCAGGGTGCTCCTGAAACTGCAGAGGTAAATCCAACCAGTTCTGCTTCTGTTAGAAAATCATCTACTTATTTGCAGTAATTCTAGCCCACTGGAGGTTTCTCTTTCTCCTGCAAATGCCTGTGAGACAAGTTTGAAGTCCTGTTGAGTGAAGAACAAAGAAACAAGCTAAGCCAGCCATAACTATGGTGGTAACCTATTTTCCCTGGTCTTACAAAAGAAATACGTATTTATGCTATTGCTTTATTTATGGAGAAATAGTATGCAGCAAAAACCCAGGCTCATTAAGCATGACCCTTGTCCAGAACTGGCCTTATAACTTTCTCTCTGGAGAAAGGATGATGCCACCTACATGCAATAAGATATAAGAATTAAATAGAGAACCTGGTAAATCAGCTTTCAGTAAACTATTTCAGTTGATAAGTTTGGTAATGGCAGCTTTCATATTATTAATACAAAAAATATCTGAAAAAATATTATGACTTTTTCAGCAAAGTTGCCTAGAAAAAAACTATTTGATGAATGGACTTGCTTCTGTTCATGGGCTTTACAAATTGGGAGAGATACAGGACACTACTCAGTATAAAGACTTGTACAAAAACAGAGACCATGAAAAATGAGACCTTAACAGCAGTGCCATTTACACGTTAGTCATATGCTGCTCCTCTTACAATTTATAATCACACATGGAATTCACACAGGCAGATTTTTGCAAATCAACTAGAATAATTTGACTACATGCCAGTCAACAGGTTCATCTGCATAGATAGGGAGAGAGGACAGCAACACGTTTTCTCACAGTTAAAGAAGATTTCAAGGGTAAGCAATGTATTCACAGTCATAGGATGATGGAGACATCAGTAAGGAATTTGCAAGTTTGAGGTAAGCTTTTGAAATGACCTGAGAAAAAAGAAATGATGCTGAAGAACAGAATATGGAGTTGCTATGGTGTCTTAGAAGAACCAGGCAACTGACAGAGGCAGGAGTGGAGCTCAGTGTTCAGCTGGCTCCTCCTATGTGCAGCTGTAGCAGTCCCGCCATCCTGTGATCATGTCCATTTTGGATGACTTAAGGGCCTCTCAGAGACTTTCACCTGGGGGAAAACTTGAAACAAAACTAAGGAAGAAAAGCAAAAAAAAGCAGTACTTATTCTGAGTACCGTTGAACCATTCTTGACAGATTGCTACTCACCCCAGTGCCTACCAGGAAAGCTGTCCCTTTCTCAGACTCAGTATGTGTGATGCTTGTTCAGATTTCGACATGCCTTCAAATTTTCTTTTCATTAAACCAATCCTGCAGATTGTAATAGTTTCTCTTTATCAAGGGTATATAAAGTGCCTAGAAATTCCATAGATTTTGTATGCACTGTGTCTATCTGTGGGGCTGATACATATTCTTTAGTCTCAAAATCTCTTATTGAGTTATTGTAGCTTTGACATATTTTGGGCTCTGGCCACCTTATTAGCTAAAGAATGGGTCAGAATACTTTTTTGGCAGATGCTGACTTGCTGATAATGTTACCACCATGAAGGCTTAGACATTTCCAAGTCAAAGCAGGGGGCTGTGTATCTTTTAAGGGATAGGGCAGCATTTGACTTGTTCACTGTGATATGTGAGAGTTGTAGTAAAGTAGGAACCTGAACTCTTCTTCCAGATTTATGCCAAGCACACAAATCTCTTGTCTTTTGTCATAGAATCAATATTAATAGACATTTCAACAGAATGAGATATAGCTTTTGAATTGATCCAAGGCAGTGGAAAAACGAAAGGAAGGACTGTGCTTTTCTGCATGTACCGGAGTCTAGAGACAAGGGGTTTTCAGAAGCCACAGGACATGAATTTGCAGGAAAGAAAAAAATCAAAAGTATTGATATGGGAAAAGATTTTATCACAGTGAAACCTAGGCAGTGAAAGTCACAATAAATGGAGACTGATAAGTAATCTCACAAGATAGGAAATGTGGGAAGCGAAAGAAAAGTAAAAAGTCTAGATGAAGTATAAGAAAAAAGTAAAATGCTATTATTTGTAGAAATGATTGACGTTGCATTAAGGAGAGCAGAAGCTTTAATGATTGCATCTGACCTCTGAAAACTAAAGACAAAACTCTAAGATTTTCAGGAGCTATATTATTTATATTCTCATAATTTACATTGATAATATCTTGTGGCAAATGGAAGCATTCAGAAACTTGGAAAGTGGAAGAAGAAAATGTTTTTGTTGGATTCTACTAGTTGGAGTCCGCTGTATTGGGAGGGCTTTCAAAAGGTGACAAAATATTCTCAGAGTGTTTCTGCTTGTTAATCCCTCTGCAAGAAGATTTATCAAATTGGTTGTATTAGGTCATTTCATACTGTCAAAAGCAAAATTCACGTGGTTCTATGACATAAAAGTGCGTAATTGTCAAGTTATTATGCTCATGCTCTACAGCCCATTATAAATTGAAAATGAGCTGATAAGGTATGAACAGGAACAGTAAATTATATAATCTTTTGTTGAAAATTTTTTTTTTACTCATTATATTCCAAGGTTACTATCTCATTCTGCAGCAAATCCTTATTTTATATTTCTGCCAAAGTCAACAGTTATAATATTTAAATGGCAAATATATTTCTGCATACCATAAAATAGATTTCATACCCTGAAGACAAAGAATAATTATATGCATAAAATGCATGACCAATAACCTTTTTTAGGAGTATTCCTTAATCGTGGGCTTTTCAAAGAAATATGCGAGCTCAGTAAATTCACTAGAGCTTTTTTACTAGACACTGTCCATTATGTTTTGTGAATGACATTGGGCTAAGATATAGAGATCTGTGCAATGGGATACATACATTCTAAAAAGCATTCAAGTGAATACTCAAACAGAAATGAAGAATTTATTTCTTTCATGCTGCTACCCACTTTTCTAAGAATGTATTCTTATTCATTAAATACCACTCCATATCTCTGTAGAACTGTAAGAGACTTTCTGCCAAAGTCAAAAAACCTTCAATTAATTTGGAGCAGCAATACAAAACACCCTAGGGATTAGATCCTGATTGGATCACTAAGGGAATACTAATCTAAGAGGGGACACCTGCTGTAGTATTCACTATGTTAAGTTCAGAAACTGCAACACATACTTCCACATTTGAATTAGGCATGCTGGGCTCCCTTCATACCCAAAAGAGATAAAGCACACCATTCAACATTCATGTGATTAATACTAACCTTAAGATTAGATTAACTGTGTCCTAATGTTTCTTCTTTTATCATCTCCTGCAGGAGGAGCATAAAGTAGTTTAGAAGTTAAGTGATCATACAACAAATAAGGACAGCTACTCAAATAAAATGCCTTTTTGTCTGATTTTGAACAATACCTGTCACAGAATAAAATATCAAGATAGGTAATATAGAAAAAATAAAAAAAAATCTACTGGGACAGGGGAAAATATGTCTATGATTATGTAAAATGTTTTTAGAGCATTATCACTATAGAATATTAGCTTTAATTATTTGTAACTGTTTACAAATGTGAAAAGAATGTAAATAAGATTTTCTGTCTAATTTCTACTGACTGATTAAATAGGTCAGGTAAACTGAACATTGTTACTGGAAAGGAAAGGCAAATGGTCCTTTCATATAAGAGACTTCATGAGAAGAATTGCAATGTGTCTGCATTAGTCCAATGAAGATAGGATGACAAAGTTGGGGCTGTTCAGCCTGGAGAAGAGAAGGCTGCATGGAGATCTCATAGCAACCTTCCAGTATCTGAAGGGAGCCTATAGGGATGCTGGGGAGGAACTCTTCATGAGGGACTGTAGTGAGAGGACAAGGGGTAACGAGTTCAAACTTAAACAGGGGAAGTTTAGATTGAATCTGAGGAAGAAATTCTTTACTGTGCAGGCGGTGAGGCACTGGAATGGGCTGCCCAGGGAAGTTGTGAATGCTCCATTGATGGCATTGTTCAAGGCCGGGTTGGACATAGCCTTGGGTGACATGGTTTAGTGAGAGGTGTTCCTGCCCATGGCAGAGAGGTTGGAACTAGATGATCTTAAGGTCCTTTCCAACCCTAACGATTCTATGATTCTATGATATATTTTACTTCAACATTGGTATGCACGAATAAATCTTTCATGCCTATTGCAGGTGATTTACTATTAAAATGCAAATTTTCATAGCACCTGATAAAATGAATGCAATCAAATCTTGTATGCATTAATAACACAACCTTCTTTTTCTTGAAAACTTTCAAAAGAGACTGCTTGCTAGCCTTTTCAATGTAGAACTACTTTTCTAGAAGTGATCCACTTCATGGGCTAAGTGATGCTCATGGAATAGAATAAATACTCATGAAATGAATTGTCCCATAATTAGCTTTTCTTACACAGTGTCCATATATCTCTTTTTAGCTGTCTCTCACATTTATTCCAGAAATAATCTACTTTCTTAGAAATGTATCTTGGTCATCAAGGATGGACTTGGCCAAAACTGGGGTTTATAGCTTTGTTTCATGAAAAAGTGCAAATATCTATGTCTGTATGTATCTGTATTCTGTAATTTTTCCCTCTGCTTTGTCTTGTTATTCAGATCCAAAGAGTCAAAGTGCTACTTCCTTTGAATAATAAAACCATGACTTAAATTACAAGAGTTACAAGACAAATACATAAAATTGGTTAACTAACTGCATATACTTTGCATTATTTTCTGTGGTTAAAAATACTCAGATTTGAAAAAATATAAGATGCATATCAATCTAAATATTTAAATATTTTCTCATGCATATATAAATGCACTGTGGGTATGCAATATGAGATTATTAAAACTTGAAGGTTGCTTTCAGTATTTTTTGCTCCTAAACTAGCAATGTCTAAATGACTACATTGGGAAAACAGAGAGAGGAAATTCCATCTAGAATTTTATGACCAACATCATCAGTTTCTCTCGATGACCACATTCAGTGCAAACAAAATCCTGTAATTATTTTCCTGCAGAGTAATATTAAATACCTTACAGAAGGCATCATCGATGCCGGTAACAACAAGCACATAGCAAGCACCGTAGCAGGGAACATTTCTCAATGACATGTTCCTGGGACTCTGCTCAGTCAGGTGCATCTGCTTCCCATAACTCTACAATTAAAACACGATTATATGGATTATATTCAGTGCTGAACCAGCCTGATATATTAGCCTGTTGGTTTTACTTCCATTTTGTCTCACATTCTTTAAAAAAGTGAAAAATTACTTTTTTTCTCTAGGGAGCTAGATCTGGTACCTCACAAGACTTAGAATGATCTCAATAATGTGACATTATATGAATCAGCAGAAAATAAAGCAGTACCAGGAAATGGCTTCTGCTAGATTCCATTGAGGAAAATGCTTTTCCATCTGCAATGTTGGATAAAAGTTATGAAGTATAAAATTCCTTGGTAACTGCTGTCAGAGCTGAACGGGCTGAGAAAGAATGGTGAATAGTCTCAGGAATGAGTCTTCTTTGTCCCTGTTAGCCTTTCTGAAGGCCTGGTCTTTGGTTTCCCAAACAGGAGCTACTCAGGGGGGGAGGCAGTAACAGCTTTCAGCCTCTTTGGCTTAAGAGCCCGCTTTTCACTTTCTTTATCCTCCTACCTTACCACCATAAACCAAGCGGTCAACTGCATGGTACATATTTGTTCTGCCTTTATTGAAGGAGAACTGCACATCAGATCTTCATGACGCTGTCTCCACATGTGTTTACTCTTGACTATCCACCCAAATGCTGAAAGACTGAGCTTCATCTGCCAAATAAGCAAGCATTTCTTTGGATATGGACATATACAACACAAAAAAAAAAAAAAAAATCCTCATGCTTCTTGGACCTTATTCTTTCAGGAAAAATGCTAAAAATATCTTTTTCCTTGAACAATTTTGCAAACTTGCAAATACTTTTCAGCAATTGAGTATTTGCCAGGATCTGTTTTATCATGGTTTAATTGATATTATTATCTTATGGACAGATGTACTTTTTGCCACAGCATGGTTCACCAGCTGTTAAAGGACTAACCTTTGGGTGGCTGCAAGCAGTTTGTATTTCTCTTAATTCGATGTTTTCATTTGTTCTGTTTCCAATTACATTTGGAACTATTTCATTGTCTGAAGTGTAATTCCTTTAAAGTGTTTTCTTCTAATTAATATAAATAGAGAGTAAGTAATTCAATAAGTAATTCAATTTTTTAGGGTTTTCTTAAATTCACTTGTGGCTGCAAACTGCGCACTGACAGTAACAAATTCTAACTTTAAAAATACAGAAAAACAAACCTCCTATTTGGATTTTACTTTTTAATCCAACTGGAACCATAGCTATTGTTCATTAAAAGAAATAGTGTATTTCTGTCTTTAATTAATTAAAAAAAAATAAGTAAGATTGACTCAATTAACTGACTCTGTCTGATGGTTTGTATCTTTCTTTATGGACAGTCTAAACTATAGGGTAGCTTACTGGTTGAAATGGAGTTGTGACAGAGAAGAGTATAGTCCAGTGCCTCTCACATGAAATTATCTTTTTAGTGCTGGCTGATTTTCAATGAAGCTTTGACTTTAAAAAGTCTTCAAGTTGTCTTCTGATTCCATGCAGCCTTAGTTTTTATTCCTTAGGCCGTGAAAGCAAACCTGATTGGCATGTATCATTGGCTTCATTGAAGAGTGGTCCTCCTGCCCCACCCACTCCGTAATTGTACTCCTTCGGACACTAAAAGAGGTGCAAATAGTTACTTTTTCTTACAGTGTCAATTTGTTTTTGTGACCTTAAGCATATCAAATCTTCCTTTCCTTCTCTCATCAACCATGCACACACAATAATTCCTTCAATTCTTTGAAGTCCAGATTATCACAAGCGTTCCCGATACTTAAGTATACCAATCACGTAAGTATTGTTTAAAGTCACTAAACAAGTTACATTCAGCGGGATTTAGGTGACAGATTTTGCCTTCAATGGGATTTATGGCCCTAACTTTCTAAAAACAACTTACAAACCAGGATACCCAGTTTTATTTTGAACCAAAAACCTTTGAACTTTTGATCTTTAACACCTACTTATCTTTTTCTAAAGTTTATGCCCTTCCTTCGCAACTTCCTGCCACTCTCCTGTGACTGCTACTGTAAAATCTAAAGTCGGCCTTTAGATATTACCTTTTTTGCACTTGAAAACAAATGTGGTTTTTCTGTGTAAGTCTAGTTTGAGAAAAATATCCATGTTCTTAAAAAAGAGGATGTTTTGCAAAACTCAGAGTAGAGACAGTTGACTAATCAGGACCATAATACATTCATCATTCTGAAGGGCCCATTACTGCAAAAGAACTATGATCAGTGTGTTGGCTACAAATGACTTCATATATCCTTTAGTCTGACTAAAAATTTTGCCACGTTTTCCTTGAAAATATTGAATTTAATTTCCCCATCAAAGAATACATACATTTTTATATATATATATGTAAATTTATATGTGTTAAATGAAGACATAAGCATGAGTTGTTGAGAATCAAAATTCATTCCTAGTAGTAGTCACTCCTAGCAAGGGATAGCTAATGCCCAGCTTGGCAGTCAGAATCAAGTGAATGTCTCCTAATATCTAACACAAATATAGTATGTTTCATGAGCATTCTGATCCTCAGAACCTGAAAAGAAAAGACTGTATTTAACATGAGAAATACATGAGGAGATGTTGAAACACATGATATACTCAACTAGTCAGAGGTATGAAGTTATGGGTGGCTAGGAAAAAAATTCTTCTCCTGTCTCTGGATTCAAATTCCTTCTACAAAAAAGTAACAATTACAAGCTGGATGGACTACTGGATCTGTTAACATCTCATATCTTGCAGGTATTAATGCTTTCAGCTATGATATTGATTTTAAAATTTAAGCAGATAAGTAAGTAGAATGGATTCGACATTTAGCCCAAAGTCCTCTTATATGGCAAAGCTGAGAAGTTTTTCCTTTTTCTTTCCTGAGGAACACATAGATCTGGTGAATCTTAAGCTATACAATTATACATGTGTCATGGTTTAAGCACAGCCAGCAACTTGGAACCACGCTGCCGCTCACTCACTCCCCCTCCTCTTCCTCCCCCCTGCTCCCAGAGGAATGGAGAGGAGAATCAAAAGAATGTAACTCCCACAGGTTGAGATAAGACCAGTTTAGTAACTAAGGTATTACATAAATCACTACTGCTACCACCAATAATAATGACAGGGGAAATAGCAAGGGAAGAGATTACAACCACTCACCACCTGGCAACTGACACCCAGCCCAAGCTGAGCAGTGATCTAACCCTTTCGGCTAACTGTCCCCAGTTTATATACTGGGCATGACGTGCTGTGATATAGAATACCTCTTTAATTAGTTTGAGTCAGGTGTCCTGTCTCGGCTTCCTCACAGCTTCCTCTCCTCCCTGGCAGAACATGAGACTCAGAAAGTCCTTGGTCAGGCTAAACATTGCTGAGCAGCAACTGAAAACATCAGTGTTATCAGCGCTATTCCCAGGCTGAAAGTCAAAAACACAGCACTGCACCAGCTACTAAGGAGAAAAATGACTGTTACTGCTGAACCCAGGACATGAAGTGGAAAGCTTAGAAATTATTATTGTTACTTTAGGATATTTTTATTTTAATTCATGCTAGAACACAGGCCTCTCAGATGTTTTTATCATTATTAAACAAGTGATACTAAATGCAAGCATTATGTTTAAATAGGATTACTTTCTATATTAAAAACATTTTCTTCAATATTTATTTTTCCCTACAGTATTTTATTTTACCTGCAAAGTCTTAATGAATGATGTTGCAATGTTAGGGTATCACTGGGAAAGGAGATTCACAAATTCTTGCAAACTTTCTTGCCAATATTCTAACTTTTTCAGAATCCTCTTTTCTTTTGATCTTTTAGACCTTCATGTCTGTAAATAAAAAATTATTCTTAAAGTTTTAAAAATATAATAGATGCTTTTATGATTGAGATATGTCTAACCTTAGGAAAAGCAGTATCTCTCAGGATTTATCGGAGTGACATTTTATGTCTCCTCAAACACCAGCAACTGCATAAGCAGAAATATGTTGGGAACCTAGGAGTCAAGGTTTAGGGGCTGGGAGCACACAAGCTCTGCTTGAGGAGCACGTGGGGAAGAGTAGAGGCGGGTGGCAAGTCCCGCATACACTGTCTTTTCCTCTTCCTGCTCTCTGTCTCACTCCCAGACACATGAGAATCTAATTCCTGCAGCAAACATGGTCAGTTGTGCTCTGTAGGCATAGCAACAGCCAAGTATGCCAGGCCTGAAACTCTGCAGGACAGCAAAAGATATCCCAGCCTGGATCGTTGCAGCTTGAGCAGAGCACATATGACCTCCTCACTATACAGCCTGCTTGCCTCTTGAAGAAATTACACTTTGACACACATCTGACACAAGGCATCATTCCCAGTCAGACCAGCTGTTGAGCTGGCTATAATAAAATGATAGCTGCATTTGGGGAGCTGCAGTGCTTTTGTTTATTCATGGTTTAGGGTTTTTCAGTTTGGGCGCATGTAAATTCTTTCCATTTCTCTAGGAAAAAAAAAAATACAAACCACAATAAAACAAATATCAAGCTGTTTAATTACAGATTATGTAGAAAGAGATATAATTTCTGCATGCCACTGTACTCCATCATAAATACCCAGCTTCTCAGACAAGCTAGCTAAAATGCTTTGTATTACAAGACTGCAGTGGAGATCAAGGAAAAGCACGGTCTAGTTGGCCTAATGGTCTTATGGAAGAGGTAGGTAGAGTCTTTTTGATACCAGCAAATATAAACTAACTTCTCTGTCTCTTTTCCTCTTTTCATGTGTTGCTTATTCTGGTGTTGATGTAAAGAAGAATTCAGTCTCTGCTTTAAAGCAATGATAATGAGAGTGATGTAAAATACCATTAGAAGAAAACCATGGCTAAGCTGGTCATATCTTCAAAGGCAATTTTTGCTCAGCCAAAGCAGGCAATTTCCTGTCAACTTGATCTTCAACAACATGACTGTCATTAATTATGCTTATAATGAAAGTTACCATATGACGGAGTTTGATACCAGGACACTGTCTTCAACATAAAAATCAAAGAGTATGAGTAATTTGCTAGATTTTTAAGGTCAGAGTTGTAATTACAGTGCATTAATTTAATTTCTCAGATTTAATCTTTTAGACCCGCTTCCTATCATGTTCTAGTCTGTGTGACTCATGAACCATGAGCAGGGTACAACGCTGAAAAAAACATGCCATATGCTGTAAGTGGAAACAAATTAAGTTTTGGGGTATTATTTGAAAGTAAATGATGTGTGGGCGTTTAAAAGTAACTCATTCCTCTGATAACCTGTCAAGCAGTATTATTTACTGCATTTTTTCTTATCACATAGGAAGTGTTTTGCAGTTATGGAAAAAATGTATTTTTTCAGTTTACATACAAAAACATAACCTTTGTATTGTGTTATATGTTAAGTCTAGTTGGGATATTATTTTTGCCCTTTGATTCTTTTTCCTCTCTATTTTCTAAATTCACTCATAGTTACCACTTTCTAAGTGGTTTTGCTCTATTTGGTTTCTCGTTTAATTTGCTAGTGTAAATTACAAACCTTCTGTTCTGAGGTCAGGAAAGATTCAAAACAGTGGACATGATTTATAGACTTTCCATACTGTCCTGGGCTCAGCAGTAACAGTCATTTTTCTCCTTCTAAGTAGCTGTTGCAGTGCTGTGTTTTTGACTTTCAGCCTGGGAATAGTGCTGATAACACCCGTGTTTTCAGTTACTGCTTGGTCATGTTTCGTCTGACCAAAGACTTTCTGAGTCTCATGTTCTGCCAGGGAGAAGAGGAAGCAGGGAGGAAGCAGAGACAGGACATCTGACCCAAACTAACCAAAGAGGTATTCCATACTGCAGCACATCATGCCCAGTATATAAACTGGGGACAGTTAGCCAAAAGGGTTAGATCACTGCTCAAGTTGGGCTGGGTATTGGTTGCCAGAGAGTGAGCAGTTGTATTCTCTTCCCTTGCTATTTCCCTCGTCATTATTATTATTATTATTGGCAGTAGCAGTAGTGGTTTGTGTTATACCTTAGTTATTGGACTGTTCTTATCTCAACCCATGGAAGTTACATTCTTTCGATTCTCCTCCCCATCACTCTGGGAGCGGGGGGTTGGAAGGAGTGGGGAAGTGAGACAGAGATTCTGTGGTTTTCTGAGTTACAGCGGGGCTTAAGTCACAACACATATAAAGCTCTGGTCCTCACAAAGAGTAAAATTCCCATGAAAGAGAGTGCGGTTTCATGATCAGTTGTTACTGAAAAGGGCAAACCCCATCCTTTTGTTACATTCTCTATTCTAAAAAGATCATCACTTTCAATCCTTGAGAAGCTGAAATCTAACTAGGCAAACTGCCTAACCTCCTGCCCAAAACAGATACATCTTCATCAAGCCATGTCTCAGTAAGCTGATCTTGCCCAGTACTCATGTAACGTACTTCACAGCACAACTGAGACAAGCGTCTGAGCAGTGTCGGCTGAGCTCATTATGAAACATCAGCCTCCTTAAATTCTCAAGCATTTTAAATTGTATGGTCCTGTGAGCAATTGTGCTGATTTTGGTGGGGTGAGGTCAATTTTCTTCATAGTAGCTGGTATGGGGCAATGGCTTCTACTTGTGCTGGAAATGGTGTTGATAACAGGGATATGTTACACAGAGTCAAGGTCTTTTCTATCTCTCACAACACTCCATCAGTGAATAGGCTGGGTGTGCACAAGAAGCTGGGAGGAGACACAGCCGGGACAGCTGAGCCCAAGTGACCCAAGGGTTAATCCATACTTCATGATGCCATGCTTAGCATATAAAGCTGGGGGAAGAAGGAGAAAGAAGAGGACACTTAGAGTGATGGCTTGCATCTTTCCAAGTAACCATTACGTGATGGAGCCCTGCTTTCCAGGGTATGGCTGAACCAGTGGACAGCAGTGAATTAATTCCTTGGTTTGCTTTGCTTGCACTTGCAGCCCTTGCTTTATCTATTAAACTGTCTTAAGCTCAGCCCACAAGTTTTCTCACTTTTCTGATTCTCTCCTCCGTCTTGTTGAGGGGAGTGAGTGAGTGGCTGCATGGGGCTTGGTTGCCAGTTGGGGTTAAACAACAACAGCAATGAAAGTAGGACTTCTAAATAAGATACTGAAAAGAAACCAAAATCTTAACGCCTCCAAAACCTGTTTGTTAACTTAAATATGTAACTGAAGACAGATTGAGCAGATAGAAAAAAAAATGTAATGACAAAACCATTTGGTAGCTATCAAAACTTTGTTTTTAACAATCTCTTCAGTGAAAACATTCCTTTTAAAAAGAATATATTAATCTAGAATTTATATGCTTTTACCCTACCATTGTCTGACCTTTGAATCAATCTTCCCAGGCATAAATTGAGGTCTTTTATTCTGATGTATGTCTTCCTCTGGAACTATTACTGTATATCATTTTTTAAGATGTTATAACCTTTTTTTGAGGGACATTTTATGAAAGTCAGGCAATTAGTTACAGGAAAAATATGACTTGGTCTACCTTGACACCCATACAGATTGAATGCAGGTGTATCCCACAGTCTTCCTTAGTGTCCCAGGAGATTTCATATCATTCTGTTACTTGCTCTGAAGCTAACTTAATAATGTAACATAAGGACATTCTGGAGATGTTACAAATCCACAATGCATTATCTCTAATTTATTAAAGTTAATCCACTATGGAGATATTCTGCTGAATCTCTCAGTGATTTTCATCAAGTTGATCACTGAAGTTTTCAGGTCTGTAAGTATGCCAGTAAATCATTTGCAAGTATGACTATTCAGTCCTTCTTATCCCAGACTAATGGGCTCCTCATTTCAATGGATTAGAGCATGTGGCTAATGTCAGAAGTTCTATAATCCTATCAAGCAAAATGTATCTCTCTTCTGGTCCTTTCAGATTATGTCACTCTGTGGAAGGAAGCTGCTACAGGTTTCATGCAGAGCATTTACATCATTTAAATGACCTTAGCATTTGTTTTTGATCTATGTTTTCACAGAATAACATTTGATTACGTTGGCTGTAATTCTAAGGAAAATAAATGAGCATTAATTTTAAAGATTTTGAAATAATAGATGACATCTACAGGTATCTAACTGTTGCCTGTTGTGAGTCTTCCAAGCCAACTTGATCAATCATCTTAGAAGTTTGAAATTGCTTTTGTAAGTGCTATAATGTAATAAGCTTTCATCTTACTTAAGAAGGGAAAAATTAATTTGCTTCTTTGGCTAATATTTGTTGGATTTCCTTTCTCATCAGTTATAAAACTTGCCTAAAAAATCACATCCAAAAGCATTGTTTAAAAGCTTTGAAGGCCATGATCTTTTAGGCATAATGACAATTATTATTTGAAATTCTTAACATGTTTATACCCAAAGAAAACAGACCAACTAGTTTTCCTTCAATACTGATTGTTATCAAGGATTTGAATCTTTCCCACAATTTCTTCAGCCTGTTTATATTCATGTGTGCTTATTGTATAGGAATAACTCAAACATCCATCTTGCATTAAGTGAGCAAAGCACCCTGCTAATATTTTTCTTACAGGCAATAGGCAATATTTATTTTCCTTATGATAATTCATCATGCACCTAAAAGGTTATATTTTTTAAATACTCTATTTATATAGCTATTGTATCCTTCAATAAATCTTCCTTGAACCTTTTCTTGAGAATGTGGTCTAATGTGACATCTCTTGATAAAACATTAGGTAACTATCTAACTCCAATACCCCTTGCTTTTCTAGAATTGTAGCTTTGTGTATGTAAACAAGAGATTATACAGCTAACATTATTAAATAAGATACATTCATATTTTTTACGCAGAGATAGCCATTGCTAGTAAATCAGAGATTAATAATAATGGCATAATCATATCATAGGGAATTGAGGATTTGCTCTTTTTCCATTTCTCAGTAAAAAGCCCCAGATAACCTGAACTTCAACATGAAATGTGATACTAGTTATGTAAAAAGTCAGGCTTAGATGTTCACATAACCCTTGGTTCTAGTGTTGAATTTTTGTTCCAAAATTGCCAAAATTCATTTAAGGAAGTAGGATATAACAATGTACATATGTATGATGCTTCTATGCATATAGTTCATGGCACAAAAAAAATACGTACTTATAAAAAGCATAGTTAGCAACATTCATTTTACATGTAAGCCAGATTCTTGATTTTTGCAGCTAGAAAAACTTAACCCAGTCCTGCAAAAGGCATATCCCTATTTCCTGAGGATGTAGGGATCAGCCTAGAGAACACTTCATTGACCTGGATTAGTTAACAAATTAAAATGGAGGAGTTTACAGTTGAAGTTATATCTTTCTAAGAATTACAATTCCTTTAGTAAGCAGCACAAGAAGATGACACAGCAAGTGAGCTATGGCATCTTGATAATTTGAAGGTAAACAGCAATGAAGAAGTCTTAAATGATGATCAGCAAGTCAAAGGAGGTGGTCTTGCCCCTCTACTCTGCTCTTGTGAGACCTCACCTGGGGTATTATCTGCAATTCTGGTGTCCTCAACATAAAAAGGACATGGAACTGTCGGAACAAGTCCAGAGGTGGGCCACGGGAATGATCAGGGGACTGGAGCACCTCCCATGAAGATAGGCTGAGAGAGTTG
>JASSUY010012884.1:0-43455 GCA_032466535.1 Forpus xanthops | reverse complement strand
AGTCCCTCATGAAGAGTCCCTCCCCAGCATCCCTATAGGCCCCCTTCAGATACTGGAAGGCTGCTATGAGGTCCCCAAGAAACTTTCTCTTCTCCAGGCTGAACAGCCCCAACTTTCTCATCCCATCTTCATACCATGGTTTCCACTCAAAAAATCTAAAAGCAATGACAGCTACTGAAAAGTGTTCTTCATATGGTCACCACTCATTATGAAGGCCTGCTGAAATACTACCATGAAAGACTTTGGTAACACCAATATTAAGATGCTGAAGATGTTTTATATCATACAGTAGAGATCATAATTCACAGCTCAAAGCCCAAAAGAAAACTGCACACATCAGAAAGTATACTGTACCCCCCCCCAAAGAGACCTTCTTAGAAATAACTTTAGGTAACTAGTTAACTTCACTGTTAATTTGCCATGCACTTATTCTACTTCATAAAATTGAAGTTCATATTAAGCAGAAGACAGAAACAAATTATGTTGAAGCAACTGAATGAAATGTAACTAAAGAGATAAAAGATTATGAATAAAAATAACAAAATAAGATAGTCTAAACAAACTAACGATGAAGCAAGGAAATTGTTAGGCATTTCTAGCAAATGAAGATAAACTTTTTTCAGAGAAAAGCAAAGCAGAATCTCACAGCAAAAATCAATGTTAGGGTGCTCTTCCCTGATGTAAATTTACTGTTGCATTAGCTTTTTGAGTGGCAGAGAACATTGAAGGGTAAAGGATGCAACCTCAAGCAAAGCCTCAAACCCTTTATTTTTCAAGAGCCCTCATAAACTTTCTACCACATACAGTAACACCTCAAAACAATGTATTTCTTGCAATGAAGTTGAAGTGCACACTACTTCCACATTGCTGACATCAGCTTGAAACGTATGAAAAAAATCAGTGAAGTGCTCTTGAAGAAATGCTTTAGAACTCAACCTTAACGAACAAAAAAACCCTTTACACCATATGAAGCATATTTTTACACTGATTGCTTTAGAACTGATGAAGCCTGCAAGTGTTCCGTCTTTCCTTTGTATTTCATCACTGTGACCCACACCAATATTTAAAAACTTACAGAACTTTGAAAACAATGCATCACTCATTCCTCAGTTTCAAAAACAAAATATATAACCAGAACCAAAGAGAAAGTATTCCACAACAGACACACAGTGAAGTTAATGACCAAAATGTCACTTATGCATGCAATGAAATCATTAACAACTTCAAGGGTATATTGTATTGATTAAGAGGAATTAACAACCTAAGAAAGGATAGGAAAAAACATCATTTTCAAGACTAATGCTGTCTTCCTAGCAGTAACTGGTACCACTTCTAGAAGTATCACAGGCAATATACAGTCAGTTAAACAGGGATATAGCAGCATGATCCTCTTCCAGCATATGAACAGAAGTCAGCAAAAAAATAAGCCTCTTTTCCAATGACCTATCCAAGAAATAAAGTCACAAAAGCCACAAGCTTCCGTTTTGACTTCGTGAAAACATCTGATAATGTGTTTACGATAAGTTTGAAAAGCTAAGTACAAAGCACTACAGTTTATCAATATCATAAGAAACACATGTCAGGTCTTTGTTAGAAATTCACTGTTCACTGTTTCCCAGCATCCAGAACAGATAAATTCAAAGTTTTCCCACCAAAGGTCAACATAAAGATGAAACAACAGCTCTCCTTTCAGAATTACAGCTCAAGGCTGAAATCTGCATTTGAAGCACTGATATTCCATTCCATCTCATTGAAAAAAGCATGAATGCTGGTCATTCAGTACTATCACCTTCAGTTGACTGCATAGTTTCTTAAAAACTGCAAGGCATTTTACACAAATGATGTCAAGCCCACAATTACAGCCTTGCAGTATAAACCAGAGAGAACAGGGAGAAATATAAACATCACTAAGCATATAAATACCACTGGCATCTCAAGACTTGGTTTTAAACCTCTAGAGCAAATTACTTCAGTTCAACTACTGAAATCTCAGTGAAACTGAAGGCTATCCCCTCAGAACCAAAGCAACTCAAAATCACTGACTGCTAAGCCATCCCAGCACAAGAGCCACCAGCACACTTAGGCCTGTCACTGGTTTTGTCTGCACCTACTGAAGTTTTAACATACAGAGCCAGTTCCTGGGTTTGTAAAAGTTCAATTCCAATCCAGTGATGGGATGTTTCTTCCAGTAACATCTTACCAGTTACACACTACTCCTACCTCACTATTTCCCTCTCAGGAATGCAGAAGATAAAGCTGAAACTCAGGGAACTATACTGGTATCTCTCAAGTGTCAGGCTAGCGCCCACGGAACAGCAACAGCAGTCCTGGAAAGAGATAATCATTACACTCCCTAGCATCAGTGCCAAAGTAAAAATGTTTCTCAAAAAGCCATTTTAGAAAGAATTTGCTCTTATTATTAGAGAAAGAACAATCAAGGGAAAAAAAACCCTCAAAATTTTAATATTAACAGAGCCTCAAACTTGGGGAGATAGGCTGAAAAAAACTTAAGTGCTATGAATGCAATACTTCAGCGGGAATGAGAACAGGACCAGGAACACAAAAGGCCTCACAGCTTTTACAAAACAAAGGAGCAATCAGGCTACACCAAAACAAATAACCTACAGCCCCTGTTTCCGTAGTCTCAACCTGAAGACTTAATCAGACCACCACACCTCCTGCTACAGGTGTAAATATCTGAGTATTATGCAGAGTCAGGACACTTGACAAAACCACTTGGCCTGCCTCACATTGTGACATCTCCATTGAAATTTCATGGAACTGTACAGTCTACATTCCCTTCCCTTTACCTATGAAATACAACAATTTCAGGCACTTGGACTTGCTTGATAAATTACTATTTTCAAGAAATTAATTTTTCCTCTTTTCAAATGCTATCTTCTAGATATAAGACCTAACCAGACACTCCACTCTGTTCTTTCCTCTTCTTACAACACAGAATCATAGAATAGTTAGGGATGGAAAGGAGCTTAAGATCATCTAGTTACAACCCCCCTGTCAGGGGCAGGGACACCTCCCACTAAACCATGCCACCCAAGGCTATGTCCAATCCGGCCTTGAACACCACCAGCGATGGAGCATTCACAGCTTCCTTGGGCAACCCTTTACAGTGCCTCACCACCCTTACCGTAAAGAATTTCTTCCTCAGATCCAATCTAAACTTCTCCTGTTTAAGTTTGAAACCATTACTCTTTGTCCTCTCACTACAGTCTCTAATGTAGAGTCCCTCCCCAGCGTTCCTATAAGTCCCCTTCAAACACTGGAAGGCTGCTATGAGGTCTCCAAGAAGCCTTCTCTTCTCCAGGCTCAACAGGTTCAACTTTCTCATCCTATCAACATACTGAAGAACCTTTTAAGACAAGTTCATCCTTTCCTTCCACATGTTCAAATTTGTAACACCTTCTTGACCATACTGCACAGACCTCAAATGTCATCATCTACTATTTAGCAAATTTCCTAGAAAATAAAACGTAGTTAAGATAGAAATTTTAATTGAGATAAATTCCAAACCTCAAAAGTGAAATTTCCACCATCCATAGATTCAAGTAGTAATCTAATTCCCTTGTTTTATTAAATCCTAGTTTACAGCAAAGCTCATAAACTTGAAAGATTCCATTAACCAATTACAGAAAATAATCAGTATTTTCTTTCAAAAGTTACATCAGTAATTTTTCTGATTCAAAAAATGCAGGGCAGCAACTACAACCTACAGGTAGACCCAGGAACCTTAGATGCAAACTGGGAACTCCAGATATACTGCACATTTTACCACAGACACGCATGGGATAAGCTAGGCAGGGTGAAAAGTAATAGACTGTCCTGTAAGATCACCTTGAAGAATCCATTAGTACTGCAGTATCAGAGTACCTGCACACTTGGATCAGCTTTGCAACTGCCTCTCCTCTTAAAAAAAATTCTCTGGAAAGTAGCTGGCATGCAATACTTACTCCCAAGCACATAAATTAGATGATCCTGTTAGACCTTTGCTCATAAAATGAACATTTAAATACACAGATAAGTATCTGAACTATTAGGGTATAAATAAAAGTAGAACTAAGGGGACTGAGGGAACCTATACTTGACACTTCAGAACAAATTTATTTTACCAGTCCTCATTGTTGAGCCTTCATGCAGTTTTCCATTTAATAATCACAAATTTGAACCCATTTTCAGAGAAAAGATACAATAAAATATGTTTCATTAAAATGCAGATAATGCGCATCACCTCTTATCAGCTACTACACTTTATTGCTTTGTATCTTTATAAACGAGGGTCTTTAACTTTTCCTTCACCGGAGAATTTGACTTCTTTCCCATATCTCAAATTTATGTTATGTACTAAGACTTGTTAACAGTTTCTTCATAATTTTTTTTTAAAAGCAGGCTCTTTCTAACCATTCCAGCAGCTGAAATCTTTATCCATCCCCATCTCAATTCTCAATTACAGCAACACACTTTTCTCTGGTATTGAGAGATTATTTCACCTGCATACATTTCTTGGGTGCTATCTATCCCTGCCTCTTTGCATTCTTCTCTCCTGCATCAAACATTAGCTACTTAATCTCACTTTCAAGGGCACTGCTGGCTGATTACAGCTCTATTACCTCATTATACTAAAGGATTACTGCTCACTTTTCTTAAGACTCCAACATTCCCTTATACATTTCAGCAATTATTTCCTTCATTCTCTTAGGATGCTAATGTACTGATTCCCTGCAAAAACAACAAAGGTCTACCCCACTGCTATCCCTGGCTCGCAAGGCTACCAAAACAAACAGGTAAGAAGCTGTAGTTGAGATCCCTGCCTGTCACGCTGAACAACAGTGGGTTTGCACAACTCTTGTCATTTGACATGATCAGTTAACCACCCATCTTCTGCTGGAACTGAAAATTATCCGAACTGGGGATGGTCTTCACACTCTGTGATCGTGGAAAAAGCAGCACAAGCCTGCTATGTAACTAATGGCTCTACGCACTAAAACACAGACAAAAAAGACATTCCAACTATTGACTGCAGATGTCAAATAGCGTAAATATTCCTCTATGTGTGACTGACTCCATATAAATAGGGGAAAAACAGCAGGACAATTAGAAGTCATACAGACAGAAAAAAAAAAAAAAAGAGAAGTGTTGGCCCTTAGAAACATTACAATTTCCCCTACCAGAATATTCCTCTGCTGCAGAGAAATCCAACTGTGTCATAGCGCAGATATTGGTTTCACACATATCAACTGTGCTTTTACACACAGCCACAGAAAACCCTATGCTACCTACAGCAAATGCTTATTTGAAAACATTATCAGAAAAGAAAACATTATCTACCTTCTCTGAAAGCAATCAAGCATTTGGGGGGAAAACAGTGTACAAGCAGCATACCTACATTCAAAGAAACACCCTTCTCTCTGCCCACAGGAATTTACAAAGTGAGGCTTTCACTCCACTCAAATTGGGCAGCCATCAGGAGATCCAGCAATCAAATGCTGTCCTTCCAAAGGATTTACTAAGCTGATAAAGATCCAGAAGGCACACCCATGTTCACCACCTTCACTCACATCTGGCTCCCCAAGCATGCCAGAAGACTGCCTCTCAACTCCCCAGTGCAATCGCTGTCGTATTTGAGAATCTTTTCAGTGCATAACACTCCCAACTCAGATCAGGCGGGTGCCATTTCATTACACAAAGCTGAAAATATACTGTTTACTTACTACAACATGCTTTTTTGTAGTTCCCTATTATTTCTTGTGTACCAACCGATGAGAAGTCATTTGCACAGCACCTGCCTCCTGAACAAATACTTGCTAAGCATAAGCATTACAAACAGATACCATGATAAACCAGTGAACATTCTAGTGAGGACACAACAGATTTTACCTGTTCAAGTGAAGTTTTTTCAATGGTTATTTCAAGCGGACAGTCTGGATCAATGAGAATCAGGACATGTTGACAGAATTTGTTGCTTTTTGGGTTTTGCTTCTAACACTATATTGTTCTCTACTTAGACATTAAAGAATGCTGAAGTATGCTAAAAAATGCAGGTATTGTTACAACATTAATTTGATTTTAAAAAAAGCCACAAACCTTAATCCAATTTTACAAGCCAACTAAGGGACAAAAAGTAAGTTTACTTGCACAAGACCACACAAGAGCTCAACAATAAAGCCCAAGAAAAAAAAAATCAGGTCTTGCAATGTTAGCTTTTTAACTTACTCTAAGACTGCACTTCTCCTTTCAAAGATGTATAAAGCAACAAAATTATATACAAACACACAAAGCACGATGTCAGAAAGCACTTCAAGCACCCTAACACCCTCTTTATTCCGAATGACGAAGCAGAAACAGAGCCCTTACTAAAGGAAAATAAAAAAATCAAGGAAAAGGTATTAATGAATCCCACACATAACTATTTCAAATTTCAATATGATTAAACTTAACAGAAAAGTAAGTACACCTGAAATTAAGCCCTTCCTTTTTCTTGCCCCTATCAGGAAATACGATACTGCTGCCAGTCTCCTTTTCAAATAGAATTTGTAATTGAGAAAAACCAGCAACTCAAACTAACAAATTTATTGCAGATAATTCCATAAGCAAAGTCAGTGTAGAGGGTCCACATTCTAATGAAAACCAGAAGGTTTTCATTAGTGTAATACTTTTTTTTCCCCCTCCTCCTCCCATCCAGCTGAAGCACTGACATGCATATGAAGACAAACCTCCTAACTCTGCCAAGAGAGCAGAAGGGACTGGGGTACGTAAACTCACTAGGGGCAAAATGAGACAAGCTGACTGGAATTTCTGCTTCCACTGAACAATTTGTTCAACACAAGGAAAAAGCTGAACATATCAGGACTTTGGGGAATTTTTTTTCTACCAAAAAGAATTCAAGTTGCTGAAAAAGTATGTACACATGTGAGACGAACAATAAAAAATACATTTCAAATGTGTTAAGGAACTTCCTTTCCTTTGTAAGAAAACAAAACCCCAAACCCTTACATTAGTCAATTACTAGTTTTACGAAGCATGTTAAGAAACTGCTTTGCAAATGTAAGGACTTAAGTACCTAACTACTGCATTAATAACAGAGGGTCTCACCTAGATCAATTCAGTATAAGAACTAATCTAACTACACAAATGAACTTTTAGACAATTTTGAATGTATTTGAGTAGGTGTGTAGCAGTAATGACAACTCTGCACAAGGATTAACACAAACCTTTTGTCTTCCAGCATTTACTTGCAGACTGTTGAAAGCATAAGTCATACTCACTTGGATACCCTTTGCCAAGAACAGAAACCTGAACACGATTGGCAACAAGCTTTTCTCTACTCATGCTTTCCTCCATTGCAACTTCTGATGGATTTGCCAATTCAAAAGATCATTATTTTGACAGATACACTCTTTAAAGACACCTCTGCTCGGCTGAGCTAAGAGACCTCACAATCTCAAACAGCCTCCTGCTGTTCTCACCCAGGAAATCAAACTGCTATCTGTAGCATTTAGAATCTGGATACACGCAACTCTCAGAGTTTGGATTGAAAGTGAGAATAGGACATACATTTTTAAAATAACATACATATTTTTCCAGCATTCAGCATTTCCAGATTAGTAAAGTCCCATGTATGTACAAATTCTCTCAAAGCGCATATACATTACCAAGTACACATGTGGGGCCATAAATAAAAACAAATGCCATTTTCACTGATATCAGGTGATAAACAGTTTTCGAAACTGAGTAAATGTTTTCTAAACAGATACTCAAAGGCATAAATGTGTGCATTCTTAAATTATGTCCAACATCAAACCCACACTGATAAAAGTCTCGAGACAATGACTCACCCCTTCCTGGAAATATCAGTAAAAAGGTCAGATGTTTATGACTAGACAATTGATGGAAAAATACAGACAAACACAATTTCTAACTAAAAAGTCAATACAATTGTTTTCATTCTGGAGCCTGAAGTAACTACACATTCAATAAGCAAGAACTTGATCCTTATGTAACTTTCTGTTTGGAAATCTCAGGGGTCTTCAGAAGGATGAGATAAGCAGCACAATGGTCGTTGTGCAAGACTGTAACCTTACAGAGGTTAAGCATTTTACCCAGTATCTACCCATGACAGAGGAAATGTGTGGCTTCCCCATGCATCTGGAAGCCCTATGATTTCATACTGCAGCCACAAGACACATTCCTTGCACACATTTGCAGACCACAACAGCAAAAAAAAAAAAAGAAGAACAAAAAGAGAATCCATACAGAACAGCACTTGCAATCTTTGGGTTAAGTTGAAGGATAAATCTGGAGGAAAAAAACATTCAGGTTTCATCTCACAAACACCTACACATTGAACAGAACACTGCCTTTAACACAAGTCCGCACACTGGAAGTTTAAGAAGATTAAGATTCAAAAGCAGAGAACTTCCACACAGAATATGGTTTGATATTTAGAATGACTTTCAATTTTTTTTTAACTGTTATAAACCAAAAGAAATTTACCAGCATTAATAATGCTAAAGGCAGTATTCTGTTTGAGGTGTAGAAACCTTGGTTTCAAACTGCTTTGAAAAAACACCTTTATCTAGCTGAAAAAGAAAAGAAAATCAAATTTTCTTATCTGGTGAGCAAAAACATATGAAATTAAAAGAAATATGCTACATAATACTTAAGTACTTTTTGAAGTCAACTTTTTCATATTTACATTCTGTGGATGTTTTCTATATAATTAAACTTGGCAACTCTAAAGATTAGACATCACCACCACAGGATTTACCTTCTTCCACAACAAGAAAATATCTGATTTTAAACCAAGAAGGAAACAATGTCTGAAACAGGCATTGAAAGCATAAGAAAATTCTTAACAGCTTTTGAGAAACTATTGATGAAACTCAAAATTATTTTGTATTTTTGAAAATGAAACTTGGGTTTAGGCACGGAATGAAATTTGTTTAAGTAAAGATTAAAAAGAGCACATCACCAACTATACTTTGATCTTCCTTTGGTCCAACGTAACTCATTTCTAAAATAGTATTCTACAGTGCCAGTGGTTTCTTAATTACAAAAGATGGCGTGCTTTGGCCCCAAGGATCTCACAACAATAGTATCATTAAGTCTTCCGTAGCCTTTTTTTTTTTTTTTTAATCATAAAATCTCAGCACAAAAGCCTTCAGCAAAATTTCTGTTTTAAATATTTATCAAGAGGTGAGAAACAGATGGCTAGACTGGTTCTACAGACTGAAACTGTTCTGACAAGGTATTCATACTCTTTCTGCCAACTACTATTAAGGGGTTCACACAGGTTCAAAAGACACAACATGCATCAAAAACTGAAGAACACCCTTCCTGATTTTTTCTTAAGAGACAGCACAAACTCTTTCATCAATTTCCAAGGAAGCTACTTCAGAGTGTCAATACTAGGACTTTTACTTGCCTCCACTCATTAAGCCAAGAACTTCATTATCAACCATCCTCCAGCATCCTGAGCTCAGTGAACCTTTAGCATCAAAGCAAAACCATCACATATTCTATTTCACTGCACAAAACCCCAAGACAACAATAACCAGACATTTTGTTTAATATTCTATGTTAATGTTATTGGCATACTCTACACCCCTCACAGAAAGAACTCCAGATGTACAGAAACATACATTCTGAACAGCTGCTCACACTGAGCAATTCTTTAGCATGTCATAACCCATAATTTTTCTTGCTAAATATTTAGTTACTAAAAAAAAAAAAAAACAACAAAAAAAGCCTAAACAATTTCAGTTCCATTCATTTATCCTTGCCTCAGATATTACTGTATAGTTTGACATAAGTCAGATAGGGCACCTTAGAAAGCAAATATGCAAGTCTGCTCAGGACTTCAATGCACAAACTTACTGGTCATGAGGTGAACACAAGAATGCTGCACTTGAAAGAAAGTGTTAAAAAAGGCAAAACTCTGACAAGTGTATCTCAGCGAACAAATTTCTCATTACCAATAAAATGCAGCCATGCGACTTCGTGATTCTGTGCCCCCTTTCACCAGGTTTCTTTTACAAATATTGCCTAGGAAAGAGGTAAATATTACAGATAAGATTTAGCACTCAACATCAAATTCTCAGAAAACACCATTTCAACCAGATTAGAGAAGACTAAGCTTCCCAATTTTCACTGTTCTGTTCTAACCACTATGAGAATATCACCATGCAAGGCAGTTCACTGACGTATCTTAGATTGTGCATGAACGCACCATAAGGAATATGCTGCAGTGCAACCACAAAGAGAAATGCACTGATGAGCATAAAACTATTTGTGAAATAATACTTTCAAAATCTATCAACATTTTTTGTTGTGATACAGAAAGCATAAAAGAGGAACACATCTCATACAGCACAGAAAATGCTGTAGAAGGAAATATTTCTAGTGACAGAATGTCTTAAATGAATCAACAGTTATTTTACTATTACTAATTCACATAGTTTCATACACTGCTATCAACGGAAACACAACAGGGAGCATGCTGTTTAGCCAAGACATACTGAAAAGCACAAAGTGCCTCCATTTACTTCAGCCCACTCAAGATAGACATGTTTTGGCCAATGCACACCCACTTTAGAGAACACCAGTATACTTACAGAAATAGTTGCTTGAAAGAAACAAAACATGTCTTCCACAGAAATATCCAGAAATAGCAGCTCCAGAATTTGAAGAAGTAGAAAGTATTGGCCCATCAAATTTTTTCCCTTGTCAGGCTGGAAAAGTCCTTTAAGATCATGAAGTCCAACCATTACCCCAGAAATGCCAAGACCACCACTAAACCGTGACACTAAGGGCACCATCTACATGGTTTCTGAACATTGATATAACCACTTAATTACCATATGCATCATCACAGTACCAGAACAGACACATTAAGTACCACACAAGTACCAGAAATGAGCTGCTTTCCCAATCCTGATTTTTACTCTGCCTCCTTATTTCTCTCTAAATTCATCCTCACACTATCAGAAGCAGTGCAAAGCTTAAGACTTGAGAAAAAAATAAACCAGAACTGCCAATCAGCATGAAATACCAATAATCAGTGTGAAGAGACAAAATCTGACCAAGCAGGGTTAACCTCTGATACAAAATCATCAAATTTGTCTCAATCAGCAAAACCTACACACACATTTGCAAGTGTTCGGAAAAACTTACCATCTACATACCCATCTTACTCCTGAAAAATTCTACTTTGTCACCACAGCTGCAAATACTAATGAGGGAGACCTTTAGGCTCAACAAGGTCTCCAGAAAACCTGTGCAGAACAGGTCTCTGCAGCTGGAGATTCTTTAACATCATGAGTTGCTTGTGCCCACCTGCCATTAGCAAACCCATAGCAGCTGCCTTCTAAAGCTGCACCGATGCTGGCAACAGGGAACCATGAAGGAAAAACTGCAATAGAACACAAACACATCTAAGAGTTTATTACTCCTTTACAGCCCTTTCTTTAAGCTCCAAAAATAGTGGTTTTCCTTGTGTTTTTAACCTAGATTTCAGCCAATTTTTAATTAATTTCATTTTGTACCAGGTGTCAAAAAAGAATTTTTTACTTGACCAACACAAGCTGTTAAAAGAATTAAACAGTCAATATTTTTCCAATAGCTAAGAAGTACTCAATATTTTTCCAACTAAGTCAGCTTTATAACCCTAATATTTTTTAAAGTGCGATTAGATTTAACAGACTAAAAAGACTCCCCTTAAAGAGTGCACATTTACGTAAAAACCTGTACTGTGCAAGTGTAGTTGTATAGCTCCAAACAGACAGTTTTCTGTATTACGTTACCTTACTAATGTAGAGTTACAAACACATCTGATACTCAGAAAAAAAAAAAAAAAAATTAACTTTTGCTGAAATAAAAATGTTGCAGCAAAGCTTTTAGCTTAAAAATGTGGCATTATTTCCTCAAACCCCCACATAATAATTAAGGACTTAATGTGAAAACACCCACATATAGTAGGTCTAGATGGAATTCAGCTAGTCTCATAACCCTGTGAATGAAATACTTATCACTAAAAGGAAGTCTGAGGTCAAAATCCACCTTTTTCTATCTATTCCTTAAGCACATAAGGAAGGTAAACACTTTGTTTTAAAAAGTGAACAGGACAGACTACAAAACCCTAGCTGTTATTTACAAGCTGAACAAAGTGAAGAAAATGCACAGAGATAAGCAAGATAAAACGCTGTTTTCTAAAGAAATACATATTTAAGTACTTACAGAAGAAAATTCAGTGCTCTCCTAAAACACAAAACCCCACCCTTCCAAACCACTGACTTACTACCTCTCATGCGAGGTATAAACAAGCACGAGCTACAAAGACATGCTTGTGCTGCCAGGATAAACCATGGCTTTTACTTACTCCTCACTGTTAATGTTACCAGGGTCCTATATCCCAGTTTTGTTACACCGGCGCAGTCAGTACTTCACAAGTGTACTTTATCTGAATTCCAGTCATGCCTGTAAACCCTACTTAAGCACAAGGCACTGCACAAAACTCTAAAGAAACCCTTAAATACCTTTAAGTCGCCCTTCTCCGCACCTGATGCAATGCTACTGCATCTTCATTTCACATAGCCAGCCACAACTTAATTCAGGCGGCCTCAGGAGCTTCATTGCCTAAACCATCCACACACCCCACCTGCACCATCCAACGCCTGCCTTTGACTCTCCAGCTCACTCTGGCTGTCTCGGTGCTGAGCAGATCTTTGCTCCTTTGGAAACTAAAAATCCTGTACTAGAAACTACTGACAGAAGAATTTAATTCAATTTCAAAACAAAGTATAACGCTAAGCTCTGGCCAAGAGCTCCTGAACAGACTTCATGCTACAATGTTTAGCTTCCTGCAGTTTGTTCGTTTCCTGAGCACAAGTGTCTGCGCTTCACAGTCCTTAAAAGCAAATAAACCAAGGATGTTATATCTTTCTCGGTGCTACTACTTTTTTCACTTCAGCTTTCCCACGACCAGCGCCAGCTCCAGTTACAGCAGCACCAGTAGGAAACCTGACAGAGAAAATGAAGCATCCCATAACAGACATCGCTGTGCTTCCTCTAGGGGATTCCATCCGGGAGAAGCCCCTTCTGTACTGCCCTCAGCGCAACCAAAAAAAAAAACGAGGAGGAGGAGCGGAGGCTGAAGAAAAGACCCAACACCACTCGGACAGAGGCGCACAGACACTGCCTGCCTCCTTGCTGCCGAGTCTCCGTACTAAAACCACAATACCGTGCAGAATTAGCCCATGTTCTGGAGCGCTGTTAGAGACAAAGACATACAATAGCTGCTTCCACTCAGGAGCAACGGCTCCAAAAGCTCTACTCGCCAGAGCAGCCATGAGGAGCAGCGCTACAACCGCCCGGCCCCGCCGCGGCCCCTGCACGAACCGAGCCGGGACCCCGCCCCACACCACCCTCAGGCACACCGCCGGACCCGTCCGCCCCACACCGAGCGCGCCCTCCTCCCCTTCTTTCCCCTCAGAGGCGGGCGGGGGGACACACACAAAGGAGCCCGATCAGTTGCGACCGTTACCGGAGCGCGAGGCGGAGCGCTCCCCTCCCCACAGCCCGGCCGCCGTAAGCGCCATGGCGGCGCGCGCGCACCCGCACCCGGGACGAGGCGCTCCCCGTCCCAACGCGTTCGCCACCTCCCTGCGCTGCGTTTGAACGACCCCAGCCCGGTTCAACACAAACACACACACACACACACACCCGCCCGCCCAGTAACCGGCGCCGAACAAAGCGCCTCGGCTCCCTCCGCCCCGCGCCTCCCCCGGGGAAGCCGCCTGAGCAGACAAGGGAAGGCGGCGAATCCCAGACACAATGAGAGGCGAGCCGGGACTCACCCACAGCTCCGTGCCCCAGCTCATGGCTGCTCCGTGGCCAGCGCCGGCTCCAGCAGAAGCGACAGCAGGAACGAAGGGTCGGGCAGAGCCGGATGAAGGGTGCCCCGCCGGGCAGCGCCGCTGTCCTCGGTCACCGGGGAGAGGCGGCGGCGACAAACAGCACCGCTCCCAGCTCCAGCTCCGCCTGGCGCGGGGAGGGGGCGGCCGCGGAGGAGGCTGGGAGAGGGGCGGGCCCGGCTGAGGGGAGGGGGAGCCCCACAGACGGGGCGGGGGCCGCGTTGTCACCCGTAAGGGAGGGCGGCCCCGGGGACACGGGGACCTTGTGTCCCCCCGGAACGCTGACTCACGGCGGGAGGAGGAACTAAGGCGGAAGCGTTCGTGTGCTAACGCCACAGGTGTGTTCGTAAATCACAGCTGAGGTGGGAGGGGACCCGAGGATAAAGAGCCTGGTTTTGATAGAGTGGTTGAATCGGCTGACTGCGATCGGGAGTTTCCTCGGCAGCTGGAAAAGGAGGGGGGTTAAATCCTCGGAAAACAAGACTTTTTCCACCAAAGCGTCTGTTATGAAGTGAAGCCACGCAAATTTTCCCTCTCGCAACACCAGTTCCTTGATTTTCCCCTCATTCCTACTTAAAATCCCTTTCAATAAAACCTCAGTGAAAACACTGCTGTCTTAAGTCTCCATGAAACTAAAATTATTTAAACCCAGTATTTTTTTCATTTCCAAGTCATCTTTCAGGTAATGTTCATTTGCATCACGCTTAATTTAGTCCTGTTTTCCATATGAAAGGGAAATGCAAGTTCTTCTAGACAGATATGGAATTACTGAATTAGAATATATCAAAATAAGCAGATGAGATCACAGATCAGCCATGTAATTTCTGGAGAGAAATGTTTAAACTAGTCACGTTACGTGAGAAATGCACTTGGGTTCTGTGGAGATCCACAAAATTAATGTGTGCCACATGCTGCGGTAGCCACATGTATGTTTTAGCAAGCCAGCGGTCATAAACCCATACATTTTAGAGTCTGAAGATTTAATTCCACACTTGGGCATGCTTTATTGACCTCTGACACATCAACTCAGTTTGCAGATTGCATGCATTACAGAAAGCTTAACATGAGCTGGCAGTGTGCGCTCACAGCCCAGAAAGCCAACAGTATCCTGGGCTGCATCAGAAGGAGCGTGACCAGCAGAATGAGGGAGGTGATCCTGCCTCTCTGCTCTCCTGAGACCTCACTTGGAATATTGCGTGCAGTTCTGGTGTCCTCAACATAGAAAGGGCATGGAACTGTTGGAACGAGTCCAGAGGAGGGCCATGAGGATGATCGGGGGAATGGAGCACCTCTCGTATGAAGAAAGGCTGAGAAAGTTGGGGCTGTTCAGCCTGGAGAAGAGAAGGCTGCGTGGAGACCTCATAGCAGCCTTCCAATATCTGAAGGGGCTTACAAGGATGCTGGAGAGTGACTCTTCATTAGGGACTGTATTCATAGGACAAGGGGTAATGGGTTCAAACTGAAACAGGGGAAGCTCAGGTTAGATATAAGGAAGTTTTTTACTGTGAGGGTGGTGAGGCACTGGAATGGGTTGCCCAAGGAAGTGGTAAATGCTCCTTCCCTGGCAGTGTTGGACAGAGCCCTAGGTGACATGGTCTAGTGGGAATCGTCCCTGCCTGTAGCTGGGGGTTGGAACTGGACAATGTTAAGGTCCTTTCCAACCCAAACAATTCTGTGCTTCTATGGTTCTATGGTAACATTCACCAAACAGAACACATGCTGAGGATTCAGGTAATGAAGCACAAATTAATAAATTATAAAATGATGAATAAACATGTATTTGATTCAACATGCCTTTCAGGATTAGGAAAAAGAATTTCCATTAAATGCTGTAGACTTCAGATGATGTTTTCCTTAAGCTATCAGTTCACCACATACCTGTATATTATTCTTCAAAAAATATTATCAGGTCATATAATGAGGTAACCTGGTTCAAAACATAATTAGAGGAAAAATTAAAACAATTTTCTCATTTCATATGCTTTCTATATGCATACAAGATTTCTCATTTTATATGCTCCCTTAAATTAATACCTATGCTGTAACTTGCTGCATATCATTTTAGAAACAGGAGTTTCAAAATCTTTAATCACACATTAATCTATCTTCCACTTTGTCCTAACAGAGGTTTGCACCAATGATCTGGGCAGCTTTGGGTTTGGAGGCCTGACTGGTCATTTTTTACTTTTTGTAAAGCATAATTTTGAGAAACAGATGTACATTGAAACTTTAAACACTAAGGGTGAGAGTCCCGACCCTTTGGAGGAATTAGCAATTTGCTACTGGCTTTGGGAGAGCCAGCATCTTTCAGGCTGTTTCAGAAAACCTCATCTTTCCAATTGTTTCATCTTATATACCTAAAAATAAACGCTAAAAAAATCACTTTTGAGTTAGAACTTTCAACCTTAGAAGGCCCAATAGAGTATGGGAAATTAATCAACTGGAAAATCAATCCTAAGTTCCAGATCTATGGATCCAGAAGCTTTGAAAGCCAGACACTTGGCACTCAGATTTGAAATACTGACCTTTCCTTGCATGAAACATAAAGCATGAGAGTTTCAACATGCAATACATATTTATTTGTGGTTGGTTGATTGATACCTGAACCCTCGGGTTATTTCACTTAACTGTAATTTAAGAATTAACTAATTACTCCCATTTCTGCAATATGTGCGAGGCCACCATTCTCAGTATGTCAGGATTTGTTTTCAGTTCAGAGCAGTATAGCAAAATTTAATGTATTATGGCAATCTCTAGCCACTTTAGGAGAAGGAAACTGCAGCCTGTATCACAGGTACATAAACACAGTACTTAGCTTCTCAGTAATGCCTAAGAAGCCCAATTCTAGCTAATGAGAGGTCTTCCCAGGACAAACAGGATTTCTTCTTTCCATGCAGCTCTCTTCAAGAAAGATATTCACAAGCCCTAGGGTAAAGCAAGCATCAGGAGCTGGACAATGTTGCAGAAGGACGGGGTAACTCCACAACCTTCAGAACAAGTTGAGAGGTTGCTTCAAAATACCATGAAAAACAGGATAGGTGTTACCAAGCAGCCTCTGGGCTATACCTACCTTTTAAGAGCATATGCAGGCTATAAAGAGGAGCAATGAAAAGATATTACTGAACTGGCTTTGAACTAGCTAGCACCAGAATAGGAACTGTATCCTTGCATTAGAGCACTACTGCAGTCTGACTAATTATTCACATTCAGAAGTTAACAATTAGACTTAGGAAGTAAGGCTGATTAGGCCAGAAGCTGCACACATTAACACTGTTTCTGGGACCCAACCTAAGAGTTTCTGCATGGAAGCATAATGAGCCATTTAGCCATGTTGGTTCATTCACAACTAGCTCAGATCTTGGACCTTCATTGTACAACACTCCTACAGAATTAGGACAAATTCTGATGTAGAGGGTACAGTTACAATTATCTGAGATACTGCTGATAGCCATTGCTTCTTCAAGTAAAGTAAATGAAACGAATTTGGGAGAGATGAACAACATTTATATACTATAGGGAAATAGAGGAATGACTGCTTCCAATATTCCTGGAAAGGCAGTATTTTGTCATCTAATCAGACAAAGTACACTTTTAAAACATAAAAAACCCTAACGTAAGCTTTTAAAATCTGTGTGATATAGGATAAAAACCTTCAAAATGCCTTTTATACAGCTTTCATATTACAGTAACAAAAAAGAAATTCCAGTGCAAATCCTGTTTCTTGCCAACAGAATTCAGTGGCTTTATTAGCATTTGAACTGAAATGTGGGCACAGCTGTTTTCAAGATTGGTTTCTGAGTTTTGGTTTGCTTTCAACCTGTATTTCCTCCAAACCCAGAAGTGTGTTTATATATATATGTACGTAGCAGGTACATACACAGATGTGTATTTTACCTTTAAACTAGGAGCCACCTCTTCTTCAGTAGAGAAGATCATAGCGCATTACAACAGGAAACTACAAAGGTAACTGATAGTAAGTTAGTTGAAAAGCACTTAGATAAGTTATCGCAGAACCTGGTATACATAAGCACTATATTAAGACCATGTGATCAAATGAAATTTTAACTCATGAAAAATAAAACACAAATGTTAGCAGCAAAACACTTACCATTAGCTTACCAAGAAGTCTGACATCAGCCACCATTAGGCCCTTTCCCTGCTTAAGTACCCTCTTGCTTACGGATATGCTGTGTATCCCGAGCTATGCCCTCCTCCAGTTTAGCAGTTCAGGATGTGAAATGACCTAGCTGTATGATGAGGGGAAGAGTCCACTGCATCTCTGCAGGTTATTGCTGGAAATGTTATAATGAATCACAATTCTGACATTGCTTCTGTTATCAGAGATTGCAACCAGCCAAAGGCCTAGAAGTAATTAAGTATTACCGTTCATGATGGTACCATTTTTATTACAATATTTATTTTTAAAAATATTAAGAAGATTTTTATTCTTTAGTCACATCTGTAAAAAGGTCAGTCTCAGGGTGATGTGGTGGGAACCAAACCAATGCAATGAAAGTCTCACTAGAGAGACTCAAAAACACATAAAAGACATATTTAAGTAATTTTGACGCACAGCAAAGGCTTTGTGATAGACCGAATTGTTCCAGCGTCCTTGGAAATCATTACCATTTTATGGTAGATGATGACAACTTATTTTTAGCTTAGAATAGTTATTGTTACATTTAGCTGTTTTGCCCATCACTGACTAATTAAGGCAGGCTTTAAAAAGAAAGCTGCCTGATTTTCTTTTTAGACCGAACCCACATCATTGCAGTGATTACAACAGTTATGTACTCTGCTAATTCTGTTCACTTCTCAACAGAATTTGAGTTTACAAGTGTACCTACGGATATCATCTTGGCAGAATGAGTCTGTGTGATTAATGTGGAGTGGCAGAAAGGCTGTCTGGCATTCCCTGTGGGCACACTTTCTAAAGAGCAAAGCAGCTTAGCTTTCCATTGCCACAAAAATCAGCAGGACCAAACAAATTACTTCCAAATATCCCTTTCTCAGCATGAGGTGCCATTAATCCTTTTCTCCTCTAGCCAGCAGATCCCTCCATCATATTAAAATTGGAATTTTACTCCAGAAAGAAAACAAAGTGTTGCAAAACCCATAAGTATTACCTCTTTTTGCTTCAAATCCAGAAGCATTTTGGTTCCTCCCCCTTCTATCACATGTATTTCTCCCATTGCCAGCACTTTAAGTGCTCTAATTTTTAAAAATACTGATGTTTCTAAGGCTTCCATGTGATGTCATCATTACTTTACAGCTCAGGAAATGGTTTGAGACAGAAGAATAGGTGTCTTCACACTTCAGTTTGTGCTGTCTTCTCCACAGACTTCCTCTATTTCCCAGAGGCTGGCTATTTAACCATCACCAGCAGCATGTGATGGGTTTGTATCAGTGAATCCGACCAGAAGCTTACTTCCACTGGGTTCTTATTTCAACTGCTAGGCAAAATAAATGCGCAGTTTTACTCTGAGTACCGATATTTTTGGATTTATGTATTTATAAAGCAGGAAACTGTATTAGTTACACCACAC
Source organism: Forpus xanthops (assembly GCA_032466535.1). Classification (NCBI taxonomy): domain Eukaryota; kingdom Metazoa; phylum Chordata; class Aves; order Psittaciformes; family Psittacidae; genus Forpus; species Forpus xanthops. Next base: position 23,984 of record JASSUY010012884.1, on the reverse strand, counting down.
CACCTCTGCTTCAAGGCAGAAGGAAAACTGCACACAGCACAACCTCTGCTGCTGCTTCGTGTGATCTAATTTTTCTCCTGTCTCTGAATTTCTGTGGTAAGAATCTTCCCAGTCTGTACTGAAACACATTTTATACAGGAAGAGAAAGGTGTGTTTCTTCTTTTTCTCTCATCTCAGCAAGCAAAACATGAAGACATCACCAGTGACTGGATAACAGAACTGAAAGGTTACTTAAACCAGCTGATAGGAAGAAAATGAGAACTTCCATCTGCTTGTATGAAATATCCTGTATTCACTCTTTTTGCCTGTACTACAGCCAAGAGCACATCTTTCCATGCCATATGTACCAGAAGAAATGCAGTGTCAATCAGCATCAACTATCAGTATAAGTACCAACAAGCTCTTATTTCACAGGAATTTGCTTTTTTTCCCCATGAAGCAAGACTATCACATAATAACTCAGCATATCTTTTTCCTAATATATAACTGCATCTCAAGCTGGAGCCTCAACAATTACAAAATATCAAGGAATACCCATAAATCGTGATATAAAAATAAGCTTTTCAACTCTACCTGCTTAAATCCTATGAATCCATTTGCTTTCCTCTCACATAGTTTCAGAATTATATCAAAATGTAACCATAAATGCCACAGGTTTGCTATTTTAATTTCTGATATCTCCAGTTCAGCTAACCAGTATTCTCTGTTCTTCCACCCAGCCCATCCATGCACATTTCCTTATATTAAAAGAATATGGAGCTGTATCTAATATACAGTTACAGCTATGGTGAATTCCAATAGCTACCATTTTTCATTACTGTATTATCTACAGGCATAAAGATTATTAGTTTTAAGATAATAAGCAAAGCCTTGAACAGTAACTGCTTTCTGCATCGATTAGCTAGCAGCTTTCAAGCAGAGCGTATGGATTGACATACTGTATCAATATTGAAAGACGGAGCGTCTGTCATGGTATTAATTCAAGCTGTAACAAAATGAATAGTGGATGAATGTGTGGCTAAGGATCAGCATCACTTTCTTTCAGACTTGAAGTATTTTACCATCTGACTTTGAATTATGATCAGAAACACAAATGCATACGCAGTTGTGCAAAATCTGCTTTAACACTTGAACATGATCAGTATCCTGGGTTACTGGCTAATCTCATTAAAGGACTTCTAATGGAAAACCGGTTGATGAATTGCCACAAGAGACTGCAAGGTTCAGTTAACAGGTATCAGTAGTTACAACACACCCGGCCGAAACTCGTTTTCTGACCGTGACAGCCGCCTGCTGGCAAGGGAAAGAACACGCAGTGTAACAATACCAACACGTTTCTGCTGTAATCAATCAGATCTTATTTCAGCGGGTGAGGTATGAGTTACATTAATTTGCCACCGAGGCAGCCAACGATCCCTCGATTGTCCTACCTTCCATACCACTGCAGGGCCTAACTTCCCTCCTTTAGAGGATTTCACCTCTATGGTTTAATTTTATGTGTCCTTCCCTTGTTATTTTTAATCCTCATGAGAAAGTGGACATCAACGTTGCAGAATATCACACTTGTGCGTGAAAAAGCTGTCAAAGGATCACAGTCTTGAAGGAAACTCAAGAGTAAGTCACATACCCAAGATAAGTCTCTCTCACTAATCATCACTTTAAAAGAACTGGAATTGCTAAATAAATCAGCAATGGAAATTATAACAATGTGTATAGAACAGATATCCCACTAAGCAAATCAATTACCTTACTGTGTCTCCCTCTCACACTGATAGCTACAACCCCATTTATCATTCTTATTTGTTCCAAGTGAGATTCTGAACAGAGACAAACCGCAGTTTCCAAGTAATCTAAAGTTTAGTAACACTAAATTTTCAAGTAATTCCAAAGAAACAAAAATAGCTACTTGTATACAAAGGAAGTTTATTTTCGTGACGTTTTTGGAGACCTATTTAACTAAGTTTGAAGACCAGTTCTTTTGGCTTTGAAGGCAGATAAAATCTAGCAAGTAGCCAAGTGAATCCTAGTAAGTCCCCCCCTTTGAGACAAGGTGAGATGCAAAGGGAAGAATATACATGATTTCTTAAGACTCTTCTTTTCCCTCCCTAACACACTCATCTTCTAGAAGCCAGGGCTTTTTCCCTTTGGATTTACCACTACCTACAGTAGTTTTCTCCTTATGTTCGGATCTCCTCAGCTGAACATGAAATGCACAGAACATGAGGGTTCAGTTGTGCTGCTATGTTTTGTCTCCAAAAATAAGCTAGTAACCATTTCCTATGACCTTTTCTAACGCTAAAAAGTTGCACCATTTTCAGCACCAAGTAAAAGATTTGACTGAGTTTGAAGACTCAAGTGTCCCTCTGGGTTGGAACAGATACACCAGTGAGGCAGGTGACAAAATGTATCTGAACACAAACACAGTATGGGGAAAAAAAGAAAATCCTTTTGAGCATTCAGCAGCTTTATTCTGTGTTCCTAAAGGAGAAACTATTAAAATGCTACTAATATGCTACTGTAACACAGTCAATACCAGAGATTTCATTTTAGGGCAGCATCCAATTCTCACGATTAGGGCAAAATTGTAACTGAAACAATCAATTAAATGCCCTCCAAGCTTGCCTGCTACTACAGTCCTTCCTGTGGGACTATGTGATTCATGCCCTAGATTCTTTCCATCTATGAAGTCAGTTCATGATTTTACTGGGAGAAAAGTTTGAGGGGTGGATTTTGCCCCAGAACATCAATTTACACTTTTTAAATAGGTAAAATAACATTTTTCAACATTTTTGGAGAAAACGACTCACTAAGAGCAGTGACAGACAGTTTAGTCCCATGTTTTCACATTCTGCAGACTGAACAAATACCTTTTTCACATTCATCAAAACCTGCCCCTTTCATTTCAATGACACAAAACATTAAGATAAACTAATTTCGTTTAAAGCCTTAGTTTTAAATTGTATTTAGAACTAGATTTTTAAAACCATTTTGTAAGCATCTCAAACTGTAAGACTTCTGTAGAAATGAAAACATGTTTCTAGCTGTTTCAAGTTTCAAACGTTAGAACATATTGAAAACAAGAAAAGAAGTTGTTTAAGGGTAATGAGTTTAACTGCATACAATTTACCCAGCAATCCAGACAAACTACCACAGGTATAGAATAGGAAATACCATCAGAGAATATGGAAGGTGTAAATACGTATTTAAGAAGGAACTGTCTGTACTTAAGATTTTAGTTTTACCTGCCTGGAAAATAATTATCTCTGCATGCAAAGATGTACCAGTTAGCTTTTGCATTACTAACACCGCACTGCCTCTTCCATGAGTTACGCTGCTGCCTAGCAGAGAATACAAATTCAACCCAGAAACCAAAAGGACACTGAATTTGATTTCTAATACAGCTGTGGTTTTTCACTCTGCAGGTAGCAAAATGAAAACATAACATTAATGAAACCAAGTCCTAGCCCATAACCAGCAATCCCAAGCTCTTCACTGTTACAAATAACTTACTTCATCTCTGACAATGACTTTTATAACAAGTCTGTTTTGTTTTCCCAATTACTTGTTCTCTAGATGAGTCACCCCTCCATGAAGTCAGATAATAAGATAACATCTTTATCCTCTACACAGTGCACCACCTTTTTGTTTCAGAGCATGTGAAAGTGTTAGCATCAAAGCACAGCAAGGACTGTTCGAATACCAACATTATTACACTGGGCAGTATAACATCGCCTACACCTAATTAATGCTTGTACAATGCTTTGAAGATTTAAAAGCTTGATTATTCACTAGTAACAGTGCTGAACTAATACCAAACCCTTCTGAAGTGAGTGTGGAAGTCATTCAGACGTACACTATGTAGAACAACATTAGTTATCCTACATGGGTGCTAAAAGAGATAAATCAATTACTTTGAAACAAGGAAAAAAACATCTCAGACGTATTACAAAAATTAACCACACAAACATTCAGCCTGAAAATGAAATGTAATCTTTACATAATTTACCATGCCTCTTATAAATCTTCACCTCCAATACATAGAACTGTAGCAGCTGTTTACATTTAAAAGTGAGTTAAAAAAACGCCAGGTTGTAACAGCACTGTCAATCCTTACTTGAACATTTGGGATAGAATCCTTCATGATGCACCCCTGTAGGTGACATGACAATAAATCACAGCCATGAAGAATTAAAATCAAACATCCCCTTCCCCAACACATTCAGGAACATCATCTGCTACATATTTCTACCCTTGGATATTCGAGTTTATTTAAGCTAGGCTCATCCACACAACAAAACCCACACTTATTTATGAATGATTGATGCATGGGATCTGGCACATCCAATTGCATTCACTATCTAATCATATTGCTGCAAAACCTCCACTCTCGAAGTACTGTCTCAGTTACATTATAGCACAGTACCATAGCACCACAGCAAAGAACAACCTCCAATTCAAGCATTCACTGGATCTGTTTCTTTCCAGGAATGCGCTTACTCTAGCATACCTGGTGCCCTGTGTACCCAAGAACTGGGATGACTACTTCTAGTACCATTATTATAGTCTCAGAATTACTGATTTTTGTGGCTATGATTGTGTGGAACCAAAAAGAAAAAAGCTCAGTTCAATTTTGGGAAAAAAAAAAAAAAATACGCGAAACTAAGCACAAGCATCTTGTGAAAGGGAATCTATTGTTCCCAATTGCCAGCAAACCTTAACTGGTGTACGCTGAGCCTCACTGACTCCTTTTCATCAGTTATACCCAGCATACTTGATTCACAGGTGGCATGTTCATCGAGTAGACTTTCAGCAAGCCCCAAGGATCAAAAGAGCTAGTCTGATTTATTTGCAAGCAAAATCAACCTCAACACTGGCCAATACCCCACTGACGTGTTCCCATTGTGTAAACTGCAAAGTAAAACTTCTCCATCTTAGATTAATAGCGTAATACTGAAAGTAAATTTAACCACAGCATTCAGTCTTTAATATCAGATTCCTCCTTCCTCTTTTGTTTTGTGCATGGTTTACGTGAAATCGCAACACAATACTGGAAGGCTAATATGAGGTGCACACTCCACAGAGTTAGGGTTTTGTTGTTTATATCCATCATTAAACCACTTTATGCCCTTGACTTGGCACTGTGTCAAAATTATTACCAGATCACCACAGACATTATTATACAAAGTCCTCCTCAATGGAGGTACCGTAACAAAATCTTAACAGCACCATTTATAAGTGTGGCTTTTAGATTTTTTCCACTCTTGCAGAAATTCTTTTCCAGTCTTTTAATACCAAACTCAACTAGATGCATTTAAATAAGTAAATTCAAATACCAATTTAAGTATTTGATATTCTGGATCCTTCCTTTCTAAGCATCTCATTGTAGCAAATACAATTATATTAAATATCCACAATGTCATGCAATCATAGAATCATAGAATAGTTAGGGTTGGAAAGGACCTTAAGACCATCTAGTTCCAACCCCCCTGCCAGGGCAGGGACACCTCCCACTAAACCATGCCATCCAAGGCTATGTCCAACCTGGCCCTGAACACCGCCAGCGATGGAGCATTCACAGCTTCCCTGGGCAACCCATTCCAGTGCCTCACCACCCTTACAGTACAGAATTTCTTCCTCAGATCCAATCTAAACTTCCCATTTAGACTTCATTAAAGTAACAGAGAAGAAAGGCTTTGCAATTAAAATCACTTAATGAAAGAACTCTGAAATAGACTGTCAAAATAACTATGGAAAACCCACAGATAATCTCACCCATCCAATAGTTAAGAAACAAACACATCCTTATGCATGTTTTTTTTTGAGACAAAGAAACAAGAGGTCACTAACTAAACTTTACACTCTAGGTATCTGGTGTACCAAACCCACAACCCCAGTGTTACCATGAGTTCAGAAATCTCTTGTCTTTACTGAATAGCTGGAACATGGTAGGAAAGTAATACAAGACTTGTAGTTTGTTGAAAGATGAGTGAAGATTCTCCCCTGTTTAATCTTAATACTTGGGGTGGAATGGCTGAATAAGTAACTTCTGAACAAGGCTATCTACATGACAATTCAACAGGAGACTAACAAATACTCATTTTCACACCCTCTGCCTGGGCTCCTTCACTTTGTGAATCTCAAAGTATTTCAGTAAGTGACACGTGATCTACAGGGGCTTTGTCCAACTTTTCAGGCTGAGAAGCTCAGGTTATGAAAATGCATATACACAAAATGCAATTCCCAAGAGGAAAGAGCAGGACAAACCCAGAAACGTTTGCAAGCATGAACCTCAGTGAACAGCAATGCCATCCTACAGCACTTGGGCTGTAAATACAGTAAGTGTTCAGTGGGTCTAAGTAACAACAGAGTTTAGGTAATCTTAACAGTTTTCTTTATAAAGACAACAAAGACAGACTATTCATTAAATATAAAAGCAATTTTATAAAAACACATCAGAATTTTATTGCTTGAAGAATACAGCATATGAAAAAGCACAAGAATGTCCAAAAGAAAGGTCACAAGGATCCAAACATATTACACCATACATACCAGATGCAGTAAAATGTTAACCTGAATTCTGCATCAGAAAAGACAGGTGTGAAAATATATCTAGTAGTATTTAAAAGGAAAAGATTCATTTAAAATAGAAAGAGTGAAGGTGTTACAGTACAAGTTAGAAAAGCCAACACTGCACATTAACATTGTATCACTAGACTAGATTTTCTACCTTTGGTACTTAAACCTTTACAGAAAACCACTTCCTCAGATGAACCTTGCCTAATGCATTTCATATAGTAGCCATTAAAGGTTTTTTGTTTTGTTTTTCCTGTTTAAACATAAGCATTCACACCAATACTTTTCCGAGTTTCCACTGCATTAATGCATTTAAGGAAGTGTTCACATTTATACAATATGCAACTCAATTTATCTCCAATTTAAAGCAAAAGTCACTATGTGACTGAGATACAAATATGCCAACTGTACTTTGTTCAGATCTCCATGTAAAAATGGGCACATCGTATTCTATTTGCATTCTTACGTAAATAGACTGCTGCAGCCCTCCTCAGGAATTCTAACTAGAGCAACTTGCTGAGGACACCAGTCAATGAAACAATCCGCATTGTTAGAGAGCTATGGGATCATCTACAGCAGCATGCAAGTGGCTTTTCTAGTCTGCTCAGATTAGTGTACCAGAAGATATGCCAGTATTACTTCAAGTAACACATTAAAAGTCAGCAATGGACACTACTGTGCTTTATTCCAACACAAAGAACAGCTGCTCATCCATTAATCAACAGAAGTTTCAAATCAACTATCAAAAGGACTACTACATCATTTCTGTTCCACGTATTGCTGATCACTCTCGGGGAACAGTTCAATCAAAAACCTGGACTTACCTATGAACCAATTTGAAGGAAGAAAATGTTATCTTTTAACAAGGTATCTTAGAAATCCAGTGGCAATCTAGTCTGGAAAATGTTAGCGTTATGTTGACAACAATGACTAACCAAGGTTAAATAAATTCCCTCTTTAATAGTAAGCATGCTCTTAGCTTCAGCTTTTGCCATCTTACACTTGAATATTTAAATCATTCCCAGTTACATCAGTGGAACTAAAACAATTTTTTTCACCAAGTTCCAGCTTTACATTTCAACAATATGAATAGCTCTGGACTACAAAATACCATCAACAACGGTTAACATTAAACTGGAGTGAAATAACAGAACAGAGTTAGTTCTTCAAACCAGTCAGTCTTTGAAGTGAAATATTCAGTTAGAACTGTCAAAGGATGTCATAATAAAACCATGGGTTTATTTTTTTTCCACCCCTATACAAAAAAAAAAAGACTGAATTTGTACAACTCCTATTAAACATACTTTTTCCTAACTTGGTGAAAATGTATCATTTTCAAATTTTAACAAGTGTGGTATTTGAGCATATATAATATTTATTGCCATATACATCCTCATTTTAAAAAGTAAGAATTCAGACTTTACTATGCTGAACTCTGCTTTTTTTCCCATTAAGAGGTTATTGGCTACTGTACCACTCCCCCCACCCCCCAAAACAATTAAAATTTCTAAGTAAGATTTTATAGTTTAGTTAAAAGGGAAGAAATTCAAACGTGGATTTAGAGCTTTTTGTATAAATCTCACTATATTATATAAACTCGTTTATTGTAACACTGTTTATTGATCAAATAAATGACGCAATGCTATCTAAAATTTCCATATACACCATTAAAAATCCGAAGTTGATATGATACTGAACCTTAAATTTTCAAGAGTTCAAAAAGACAGTTTATACATGTACAGCACACAACAGCAGACACCCCTAGAATACCATTTGCCAGTCCATGATGCATACAAACTTACAGGTAAGCATTCATTTCACTGTTCTCATTGTGCAGGAAAAAGTATTTCTTAGCAAAGACGAATTCAGCTGGTGAATTTCAGATGTCGTCTTCATCGTCTTCATCCTGAGAGGATCCTGCCTGATTGGATGCACTGGCTGAGGCAGCAGCAAGCTGTGCCTGTTGAGCTGCTTGCTGCATCTGTAGCCATTCCTGCTGCGCCAGTTCTGCTTGCTGTTGTCTAGCCTAGAGACATGAATTTAATTGTTAAGTCCATACATAGCTTGTGAAGAATCTCTTCAGCACCTTACCTTAGAAAACAGTTTCAACCACACCTGCAGATTTCTTCTGTATAATTTTTTATTCATTTTACTTATAAAGAACACATCTAGAAGTGTTATTATTTGTTGAGTATTTGTACCAAGATGTTTAGCTCTATTCTCTCTTCCTTTTGAAGAGGCCACTATTTGGAGGATTTTAAGTTACAAAAAACAAGAGGCAGGAGCTAGGGTACTTAGGGTCCATCGTAAAGACTGTGCTGAGCCACTTCCTAATGGAAAAATTAAGTGAGGAAAAGCAATGGGAATTTTAGGCTATGATTTCAAGGGATCTTAAGATTTAATCACATTTCAGAGATGACAACAGCCCTACTTTGTTGATTACAGATACTAAAACTAGCAGTTATGAAGTCATCCGATTGTACCACAAAAGCACACATTACAAAAACACAAAAGAAAGCCATTATTTTCCTTTGCCAGGAAGCAATCTTTGAAAAACAATGTAAGGTCTTCTCAAATTCAGGTATGCAGACTGAGGAAGGCTGCACTACAGAAAGGCACAGTCCTTTACTGAAAGGTAGAAGATGCTCTAACAACATGACTTCTTATTTTCCTATCCAGGATTTTCACTTGGTTTTCAGCAACTAATGTTGATTTCAACAGTTTACTAGTCAATTGTGTTCAAGTTAGAACTTCAATTTCTGAGTGAATGTCTGAGTGAACATTCTATTTTGAGCAGATGTTCTATTTTGAAAACTAAAATTTGAGTGAATTATCAATTTTGAGTGAAAAAGTTCTTTAAAGATCATTAGTCTTCTACAAGTCATCACAAAGACTGCAATGATTTCCTTTCTAATCCCATTGCACTCATTGAATTTTCCTACTTTTTTTAAGCATCAGCAAATTTCACAATTTTGTGATTTTTACGATGCCAAAAGATGATGCTTTGGAAAGTGATCAGACCCAGTTTATCTACTTGGCCAAACGAAAAGGAATCTTCCCTTACTTTAAGTACCATGTTTTCTCAGTCTGTTCTAGCATTAAAAGAAAATGCTTGTGCACAGGTAGGAATCTCTTCTCAATGAAGACTTTCCGGTATTTCAAAATTCAAGTGGCAGTGAAGTTACAAGGGTTGAAAAACAATTTAAGACCTCGTAGTTTTCAACAAAAGAAGACAACAGCATCCATACACACAGGAGGGGCATAAATATTTATCACACACAGTGTAACAGTAGGGATCCCTATTGACCCTGCTACAGTCAAGTAGAGGTGACTGATACACATGCATGCACCAGGAATCAGAGGCTCAGCACTTCACACTGGATGGATTACTTTCTCAGTGCCTACCCTCACTGCCATATTTATAGTTATATCAGCCATTTCAAAAATGCGAAGAAAGGTAAAAAAAAACCCCAAACCATTCAGCTGCATTGATGAAGTTTTATAAGCACCTGGCAAACTTAACTCATTTATTGCATCAATGAACTTTAGTGAGGAAGCCTCTTAAACCCCCCTCAAAATCTGTTAGGGCCTCATTTTGCACAGGAACTTACAGACCCGTATAAATAAAGGGATAAGCCATTCCCAACTTCAATTTACAATCATCCAATCTACAGGCATCAACCATTCATAACATTAACATCAAGTATTTTAAAGCTACAGCAAGAAGTCAGCATTAGTGGCATGTTCCAGACTATTAACAAGATGGCACAAGTAAACAAACAGACACTTCTGAAACTGTTTTTAAGAATAATTACAGTACCTCCGACAGCCTAACACAATTGGTACTGCTGAAAAATGAGGCTGACATTTCTAAGTAAAAATCTTCCCAAATTCCCAAGAATTACAAAAAAAAATAAATCATCATTCATACAATCTTGGATGCATTGCCTTAATTTAGCCATTACAACACAATATGATAGAATTCAAAAAGAACATACCTCAAGGGGCACTCCTTAGATAAAGTGTGGCTTGCTTTAGGGTGGCCATGGATTCAGCATTTACATTTTTACTTAGTTGAGAGTACTACCCTTAACACACTTTATTTTTGCTACTTATTTATTTGACATACAATGGTAGGTAAGTCATTTAAACAAATTAGGAAGCCAAAAAAAAGGTATTAAACTATTAACTCTCTCCTTCAATCCAGAAGCAGCATATTAGTCTTTCTAATGTTAGTACAGTCAAACTAAAGTTAGGCACAAATTTATATTAAGTAGTTCACTGCACACAGACAATAGTTGTGTAGCACGCTGAAATTTTAAATGCCTTAAAATGCACCACGCAATTAAGGTTTAAGTAGTTGGCATGCTGTAATATGAAAAACAAGCTATTAATTGTTTCAGCAAGATAAAAGTACAGCGAAGAGGGCAGAAGGACACAGTGATCAGACATAATACACAATGGAATAAGCATTTTCAGCAGAGGAAATTAAGCAAGCAAAATGAGAAAATAAGTTTCACGCCTTGGGAAAGGGGAAAGAGAAACCCAAGATAATTTCCATGCCACGTAGAGAATGATGGTGTTGTTAAACTAAGAGAATAACAGAAAGATGGTGTAGAAATATACATAAATAAAATTGTCTTTCAGTTATTTAAACTTGGAGGTCTTCACAAACTATTTAGGAAAGCTGAGAGGGGAGAAGGCTGGGATGATAAAGAATGTGTGTGTGTCTCTGTTTGCACAGTATTTGCAGGAAAATGCCTATGCCTGAACTGCCTTTTTAAAAAGTCATGCATGAATTCACTGAATTAGAGGCTTGCCAAGAGTAAAGGAAGATGAGAAAGGACAAATTAGAAATCTTGAACAATTAAATGTTTATTTCAGAGCCTAAGAAATAACATTTGTGCACTGATGGCCAGAAACAGAAAAGATTTTTTTCACTTTTTAATGCATGAAAAGTGGTAATTTCCTAGAACACCAGCTGTCATTCTTTTATTTCCTCAGCCAAGTAATTCCTAACTTATTCTCTCCAGTAGAATGCAAATACCTAAGAGCCAAAAAACACCCCATGCTTTTTAAACCTAGTTTATAAAATTTGTTTGCATACCAAGTGCTGTATGTCAAATAACAGAAGTAACAACCAGCACCATCCTATTTGTTGACTGCCCCCAATTCAAATAGGCCAAGGTCAATAGCTTCATAGAAGTCACAGCAATGACAAGGAAGGGGATACTTCTTGAGGTGTGCACATATTTTTTGTGGCACTAGACCTCCAGTATTAATAATTCCAACCTCATCAGTACAAGTATTCAGTTCTTGTGAAGTATAATATAAGCTTCACTTACTTTTGCAAACAATTCCTGTTGCTGCCTTAGAAGCTCTTCTTCCGGAATGCCAAGGTTCTCCAAGCGTGAACTGGCCTTTCTTCTCTTTAGTGCTACTGTTTTGCATTCTTGCAAGACTTCTTTGACTTCACTGATATATGAGCCAAACCCCAAACTTTCTAGTGCTAGGAAGAAAGAAAGAGAACATACTGTTTATCTTTTACAAAGTTTTTGCTAAGAGGTATAAATTTCTCCGTTTAAGAGATTTCTTTGTTTTAAAATAAGTAAACACTTGTCTATCATCTGGTGACAGAAATCTGTTCCCTGTGTCTTCTATGCCATTTAAGGGTCCATGTTTTCAGGCTGCAAGCAGCCCACACTTGCAGAGGATTCAAGGCTTTCCGATACATTTTTCTAGAGATAAGCATTCTTCTTCAAAACACATCTTTCTCCCATCTTCTACATACCAGAATCAAGTAGAATTTATACAACTAAGTAGTCCTCCCTATCTGAATTGTTAACCTTAGTCTCTCAGAGATTCTATCTTTCCAGTTTTGTTGTAACTCTTCAGTAGAAGGTAAATTAGGAACCAGTGACAGAGCAGAAGCAAAACAGTCACAGATCTTTCATTGCAGCAGAAATATTACCTTAGACCTATGAATTTTAGCTTTTGTCTGTTAACAACTGAATTTGTCTTTCAAGTGCCAAGAAGCTAAAAACACATCACTCGCACATATGAAGTTATACAGAATTATGTATGAGCTCTTTGTTTTATTTCTCAACAGAAACCATTTTATTTATCTTCATGTGAAAATATTCAGAAACTAAGATCTTGTGCTTTTATCTGCCCAGAGAAATGTGAAATGTAGCTATATTCTGCAACAACAGGCTTTCTGAAGAATGCACAAGCAACAGGATTGATTATAAAAACCCAAGTGTGACAAAAAGAACACACTCTATTTTCCTGATGCACTTACTACAGTATGCCTCCAAACATATACACACCCTTAAGTGGAACTTATTAAGAACACACCAGAAATATTACATAAACAGCAATTGCACTGGAAACAGGTTCAAGTCTCACTTTAATACACTACCTGGTTAATTTCCAGTATTTACATAGATCAGAGTTTCCTTTACAGAATGATATTTGTTTTCATCTTTACCTTACTTTACTTCAACCTTATGTCATAAGCTATCCAAGAAATAGTAGTAAAATTAACTGCACAACAGCAGTCAACAACTTGTTATAAACAAGCTCTTGGCTACACTAATTGCAACTATATTCTAACATTAATTTTGTAAGCAATATTTTCTTACGTGTAATTACAGCAGCATGCTACTGTATCATACAACTAAACAATAACCCAAAGGCATTCACTAGGTTTTCAGCTTCCAACTTGTAGTCAAGGAGGCAATTAATACACTATCTTGAACAGGGCATTACAGTACATGTCTCTAGTCATGCAGGACCACCATTGCTTTAGCAGATAACATTTGGCAAATGAATTTACATAATGCCTATTTCTTAACAAAAACAAAGTTAAAAGACAGACTGATTTAGAGATAATGAAATTACTTGAGAGACAGTATATGCCAGTTCAGACTCAGCCCACACACACTGTTCAGTTAGCCCACAGTTTCTATGAACCCAGGACAGAGATTTACCAAAAACCTTTAGCAACTTGATTAATCCAACCTCAGAAGACAGGAGGCAAATCCACATCTCATGGGCCAGAACTGTTTTTCTAAGTAGTCTATATTTAAGAACTCACGCAATTTTAACATATAAACAGTATATACAGCAGACTAAAAAAATATCTTTTTAATTGAAGTATAAAATTTTAAAAACTCTTAAAAATGTTATACTTTTAAAATTTTAGGACTCTACAAGTCTAACTTCACCAAGACAAACCATCATAGCAAAAACCCATAGGTGTCCATCAAAAGAATATTCTCAGGGATTAGGGTTGGCAATCTGCTGCATCAGAGAATGAACAATGGTCCAATCTGCAGTCAACAGCAAGATGCGTTTTTAAGGAAATTCTAAATTGCTAAGGATTTAGACAGTTATGTACTGAATATAGCACACACACAAAATCCTAAAGAAAGCATGTGACATAATCAAGCCAGATTTGCACAACTGTTCATAATAAAGCTATGAAGAGCCATATATGCACCACAGGTCTAGTGCATCAACATTCTGCTGGCTGTGAAATGACTTACAAAAACTTACTATCTCCTTGAAGCACATCAAGACTTTACAGAACACATGCACAGAATAAATATCAACCCCTTTGTACCAGCACACTGCTAAAATGTGGGACAAGTCACTGCTACTTTAGCAGAGCTACTGTTAGTACCTAATGCCTCATCAAAAGAAGCTACAGGATTTGCCATCAATCCACAGCCTGCCTTACTGCACAACAGCTCTGTGTAGGCCAAATAATCAAACTAATCAAGGCCATTAAAATGTTGATTTAACATCACACCATTATCAGAAGTCAAGGGAAGTTCAATTTCTCATCAAAAAGTCTGCTTTGTCACGGCTCACATAACTACCAAATGAGGCTATTTTCTGTTCCAGGGTGGAAGGATATTCATTTGCTTATTAGAGCCTCAGAGTCACAGCTGGGTTCCTGATGGTAGGATTCAACAATAAATACGAAGACTCTCTCCACTTAGGACTATTACACAGCCTTGATGCTTTTCGGCACTCTCCAGGGAAGCTGCTTTGTGTTTTACTGCCAGCAGTGAGTGCTTGGCGAAGTCTGAGTGCATTTACCAAATGAGATCTCTCATGGGATGCAAGAAGCCTCTGCTTTTTTTCCCCTGTGCTGTTGACAGCACTGTGCCAGTCAAGTGTTTGTGCTACCACACAATGAAACACAGCAGGGACTTAGTCTATCTGAAGCATAACCCAGTGGCAAGGGGAAAGAGTTCTAGCTCAGCACATGGTCACACAATCATTTTAACAGCGCAGCAAACGAAAGGGTGTCTTAAGTACCACTGCTGCCAAACATTTAAGTACAGTGACCAAGTGCAGTTACATGGTACCTCTAACACAGTCCAATGGCAGGGTGTCACCAAATGCAGTGCCTCTTTCTCCTTCCTCCTTCCCAGTGAAAAACCCTCCCTGCTCCTTGCTTCCAATCTTGTACCTTCTTGTTTACAGGAACAGTCACATCAGCAAACTCATCTGACAGAAATCTGTGCTTCCTCCCTTGCTTCTCAGTCAGTTGTACCAGCAATTCCTAGATCCAGCTCCAGGGAGGGCACAAAAGGATTCCTCTTGGCAGCAGCAGACTGGACTAGGTGTGAGGCCATTAACCTCATCCTACTTCTAAACAAACTGGATTAAGCATTCAAAAGGAACAAGGTATCTGGATGACCACAACAAACATATTTCAATTACCTAAGTAGTAAGCATCCTTATCCAGAGCCACATTAACAGCCAGTCAAAGCTGCAAGTACTAGAATGTATGAAGGTGGATAAAAATACTGAAATAGTACACCTGTATACACATTTTCACTGTTTCCAAAATGAGCCACCTAAACCCTCCTACCTCACAAAGGGATCACCTGCCAACTAACCAGCATCTGGAAGAAGCCAATAGTCCATGCACCTGCCTAAAAACAAGAACAGTAGAAAATCCAAACCCAACTCCTATCTTTGGAGCATTACGAAAAAGTTTTCCTTAGCAATATTTGACTATAAAGTACAGATCTAATTTGGAGCTTTTTCCCAACTCTAAAATCTTGCAACACAAAGACATAAAGCCCAGTAATGTACTTGGTTTGGGACCACCTGCTGATGACACACACACACCCAAGAGTAAATATGCAAAACCACAGTTTTGTTTTCAAAACCATCCAGACTAACCCCACGGCAGAAGCAGGTAAAATCTTTATTAAAGACCACCACTAGTGGGCAAAAAAATATTGTCATTCATTATTGCAACCCTAACTATTTTATGATTCTATGATATTCTACAACCTTGATAGGTCATGTCTTGTCCTGCGTTAAGAACTGAGCTCAAATGTTCTGATGGTCACTAGAAGAAACAATCCAACTATTAAGAAGTATCATCCCCCAAGTATGCTTCCACTTGCAAGCAAGAGTTTTACTCTTTACATCCTGAGCTTCTGTGATACAGCTGTGCTGCTGAATTTTCAGATTTACATGTATTTATTAATACTAATGTTCATACACACCATGTATTTTCTTCTGCTGTTCATAATCTAGTCAAGTACTTAAAATTCTTGTGGTGAGCAAGCTGATACAGTCTGAAGGAATTATTTCGTTTGGCTGGTTCAACCAGATAACCCCAAAAAACCCATTTACCAAAAACCCCACTTTTTCAACTAACTTGATACCATTACAGTCCTGAAAACAGCTGTACTGCAAACGCTGCTGTTAATATCCCCACTAGACAGCACAGTACTTCCCACTATTACTGCTTCAAATTTGTTTGCAGCAGACACTGGTATCAACAACCTTTTGCTTTAGCAGCAACGTGAATGATTCCTGACAAAACATGTCTGCTGCAGACTTAAGGATGAGCAACGAAAGTCTCTGTTTTCAGCAGAATTTAAAGAACAGCAAATGCGACGCAGACCTCGTCTTTTACTGAAGCAAGGGGGAAGTCAACAGCAGATGTGATGGCATTAGTCATGTTTAAAGGCTTTCTACAACAGATACAAATACTCAGTACTACAAGGATAGCCTTACCTGCTTTTTATAGGATTCAGACAGGACGACTCTGGATTAAAGGCTGGGCCCCACAAATTTAACCACGCATCTTTTGTCAGTCTCCAATTCGAAACACATTTAACACATTCAGGATCCTAAAACACGTTGTGAAAGAACTGTGCAGAACCACTCGTTCTGAAGCTGACCTCGTTTCACAGGTACGAAAAGGACGAATGGGTTTGGTGACTTCACCCAGAGCATCACAGACTTCTCCGGACGAGGGCTGGTGCTCGGCAGCCGCTCTCACCACACAAAGACAACCTCTCGTTGCAACGCGACTGACAAGACACGCTCTACCCCCAGACCCTTTAAGAGACCCCCCCGCCTTTTGTGTTGTATAGCGCTGAAAAACAAAACACGGCGGAAGCAGCCGCTCGGGGACAGACCCGCAGCCCGCGGGGGGCACAACGCTTACCTTGAATGACATGCTCCGGGGAGATGGTTTTCTTCTCGGATTTGTTGCAGATCTCGTTGGCCTCGGAGGAGATGAGGTGGATGAATTCAGTGCAGCAGTTCACCACCAGCTCGCGGGCGTCGTTGGCCACGCGGACGTTGGGGAGCGTTTCTTTGATCATCTTGTTGATGGCAGCCCTGGGGATGGTGAGGTCGTCGTCGTTGCCCGACGACGAGGCCATCCTGGCTGCCGCTGGCTCCCGCGCTCACGGGCTCCCCCTCAGACACCGCGCGGGCCTCCAGCGCGGGGGGGGGGTGGGGGGGGGGAAGGCGGGAGGGGCGGGCGCTGACGACGGACGGAGGGAGGGAGGGAAGAAGAGAGGAAGGGCGAGCGGGGCCGGCGGGAAGCGGGATCAAGAAGGGGCTGCTAAGGCTCAGGGCTCCCTCGGCCGCGGCGCCTGCTGCTGTCGCCTCCACCACATCCTTCGTGCGCTGGCGCCGCCGCCTTATGAACGGCTATGGGGAAGGTGAGCCGCTAAATCACCCCTGTACAGCGCGGCACGGCTCGACCCGGCTCCCCCGGCGGCAGCGTCCGGCGCCGTGGTGTGGGCGGCCGCGAGGCGGAAACGGTCTGACTACGGGCTCGACCTGCGACAGACGTCGCTTCCGCCGGAAGCGGGGACGCGCTTCCGCCGCCTGAGCGCTGCCGCCCCGGTAGGCCCGGAAGGGCTGGTGGCAGCACGTGCAAGCGGCGGCGGCGGTGGCGAGGGGCCGGGCAGCGCACCGGGTCACCCGGCCAGGCCTGTCCCTCACTTCCACAGCAGCAGCCGCCTCGCAGCCCCGGCTAAGCGCCTCGCCTGCGGTTTACCTACGGGCAGCAGGCGTTGCTGTGGGCTCGCAGAGGCTTCACCTATGAAGTGGGGTTTGCTGCTTTCACCTGACGGGGAGGGTTTGATGGAGCAAAAGGAACCAAAGCACGCGGGCATTTGTGGGAGGCCCGTTAAAACCTGCAGGTCTAGTAGGTGCTTTGTACTGGAAAGGCAAAAAACCCGGTACAGCAGCCCAGGCCTAAACTGCAGGCCGGAGACACATGCAGGTGTGATACTGATGTGCTCCTGCTCTTTGCCTTGTCCAAGCTATAACCCTGTGCTGAACCTTAACACACAACAGGGCAGTGTCAAGGTCTCTGGCTACACCTTGGGGTGCAGGGGGATGAGTGGCCATGCTCCTTCAGCCGCAACAGCACTTGTCATTTAACTCCTGCCTCCCCATTTGCAGCATAGCTGTTATTCCCACCTTTTCCCCATCCATGCGCTGATATTTGGGTGCAGGCACCAGCCTGGTATTTTGGGGAAAGAGGTTTGAGTCACAAGTGGGACATAAATGATGCCTCCAGCTGTGCACAGTGGCTGCTGCGGGCACTGGCCACCGAGCACCTCCCCCTGCCTGTGATCTCCGTAGTTTTGGCTGGGATAGTTATGTTTCTTCTCAGTTGCTGGTACAGTGCTGTGATTTGGCTTTAGTCTGAGAACAGTGCTGATAACACACTGAGGTTTTAGTTTGTGTGCGGTAGTATTCAAAGTCAAAGACTTTTCAGTCTTTTAGTTATTGCTCAGTAATGATTACTCTCAGTCAAGGACTTTTCAGTTTGTCACACTTTGCCAGTGAGGAAGAGCACAAAAAGCCAAAAGGGAGTACAGCCATGACAAGCTGACCCAAGCTAGCCAAAGGGGTATTCCAGACCACAGCATGGCATGCTCAGGATATAAACTGGGGTTAGCTGGAAGAGACTGATCACTGATGGGGGACAGGGCCGGACAGCAATTGTATTACGCATGCCTGCAGTTGGCTAGTTGGATGTATTCCTCTCTCTCCATTTCCTTTTATTTATTTTTTTGTTATTGATATTTTATTTCAATTATTAAACTGCTCTTACTTCAACTCCTGTTTTATCTCCTTCCCCCCTCCCCATTCTCCTCCCCATCCTGCAGGGATAGTACTTAATTGGTGGCTGGGCTTAAACCATGTCAAGGTCCTAGAAAGGTACCTCTGCATGCCTACGCCTTGGGCCTCACCAAAAGGGTCATGACTGCAAAGAAAGCCCAGCATTCCCTGGAGAGCTGCCTTATGCAGGGGGCTCCTGGTTGGCTTCTCAGAGCCAGCCTTTGGGGAGAGGCAGGGCAGGGCTGGGCCACTGCAAGTCCCAGCATGGAATTCAATTTAGGCTTAGTGAGAAAGTAGTGGGGAAAAGAGAGAGCCAGTTCCTGTAACCTCAGTGAGCTCCAGCTGGGCTCTCTCAGTGAACAAGGACTGTTGCTGGAAACTGCTGAGAAAATGCAGCCCAGAGGCCCAAGGGGCACCTGGGGCAGTGCCAAGGCAAAGCTGGAGGTCAGAGGACAAGAATGCTGTGCAGGAACAGTGCCAAAACCCAGGCTCTAGCTCAGCCTCAGCAGATTTGTAGGACTAAGGTGAGAGGAAAAGAGGGAAAAGACGTCCTCGTGCTAGCATTTTGGTTTAATACATACCTGTTAGGATAGCTTGGAAAAGGAGAGCCTGTGGCTCAGCTTCAGTCGCTCAAGGCACTGTGGGCATTTAAGAGATCTAAATTACTTCTCACTGATGCTATTTTGTTATTTTTTCCCAAAAATAGTACCTAGGCGGTAAGAAGATATTTTAAAATGTTTTTTTAAAAAAACATTTTATTGTCCACTATGTGTAATATGCCAGTAACCATTGCATACAAAGGAAGCATTCAGAACATGATAACATATATACACATAAATATTTTAGTTGTGACATTTTAAGATTGATACTTTCCCTTATGTTACTGGAAAATAGATCTGATTTCTGAAAATCAAAATACTATTACGAGGGATTACTGTACGACTACTGTTCTAAGAAGTAAAAAGATAAAATATTTTTATGGTATTAAGAATCTAAATAATTACATAAAATGCACATCTCTGTATGTATTATATTCTAGTAAGTGAAGGGGATGGGCTTAATACTGAATATGCAAGTATCAGTCAATATTAATGTTCCATTGAAAACAGATCTCTCTAAAAAGCCAACACTAAACAGAATAAACCTGACGTTAGAGGATTTTAATTTCAAGGTTCTGCATACTGTAAAGTTCAAGATAAATGCATTGAGCTGCATATCTTGGCTAAACATCTTAGCTAAACTCAAACATTTTGAATGCCTTTTCACAGCTACAGAAAAAAAGGCATTTGAATAATAAGTTGTGTCATCAGTAGCTACAATGTTCCAATTTGCACTATATAATCTCATTCTGAGCTTTTTCCCAGGTCAAAGCTCTTCCTGCTTCTCCACCTGAGCAATTTAATGAAGTTAAGACTTGCACTGAAGATTTTGTCATGATGAAAAACCATTTTGTAGAATATATCAATAGGTAGGTCTCCATTCGGATCTGCGTATTTCAGAGTTGTCATTGGAGTATACAAGGTGTTGGTCTGATGGCGAAAAGGTGGATTTTCTGCAAGAATTACCTTTACTGTATGCTGTCAAGAATGAAACATAGAGTTGTTAAAGAATCTTTACAGAAAAAAATAAAATAAAAGCCTAGTTTTCAGTTAAGCAGAGAAAAAAAGGATGAATAAAGTGCTAAAATGATGGAAAATCCTATATGTAGTTTTATTAGAATTTCACTACAAAGTTTTCTTAAAATACTTTATATTAAATATGCCCCATCCTTGGCAGTGTTCAAGGCCAGGTTGGACAGGGCCTTGGGCAGCATGGTGTAGTGTGAGGTGTCCCTGAGAGTGTCAGAGGATTGGAACTAGATGATCTCAGCGTCCTTTCCAACCCTAACTGTTCTATGGTTCTATGATTTTCAAGGCCATAAGTACTTCTTGCTTATTTTCAGTCCTATTTCTGTTTACATATACCATGGTGATAACACCTTAGTATCCTGAATAATCATCCAAAATTATGCTTATATGCCCATAATAGATGCTTTTTTTCACAGTTCACTGGGTAAGGATTGGAACCATGCACTTTGCAGCAAGATCTGGGAACATTCAGCTTACACTGAAGTTATTCCTTAGCAGCAAGCACCTGAAAACAATGTCGTCTTCCATAGCTTTGCCTAAATTTATGTTCCTGCAGGAAGCCTCAAGCACCGGGAACCACATCCATGTATCTTCTGTTGGGCTTTGGTGATCTATAGTGGCTGAGTGAATTTCACATTAGGGATTATGAGTGAGATAGAAGAGCAGCGTTTACTACTGAGTAGAACCCTGTGTAGAAGTATGGTAACACTGCAGGATGTTCAGATTTCACCAGATGATGTGTAAGTGCATTTAACACCTCAGCGGTATTTATACTACCATTAATAGTGGTCTTCAATACTTCAAAATGAACTTCTTTTAATATTCTAAAGGGGTTGGTTTAAAACTCTCCAGAATCTCTTGCCTTTTTAAAAATGAATTTCAGATTGTGTCAATTACATTTAATTAAATCTAATGCTTCTATCAAAAAATAAAACCACAACCCACCGGCCAACCAGTGCATTTGTAAATTACAAAGAAAACAACAACAACAACAAAAATCAAGATAAAAGGAAGATGGAGAACCGTTGAAGAATTACCTCTGCGACCTCTTCAGCACTTTGTCCCAGGCTCTGAAAGATTTGTTTGTAATTTTTAAGGTAAATATTAGTAAACATATCAGCTGTTTCTTGATCTGCAGCTGAAAGGTCCATTTTCATTCCATCTTCAAACACTTTTCTTTCAAACTCTGTAACTACAGGGCCTGGTTCAATCAAACTTAACCTGTTAGAAAAGCAAGGATATAGTGGTTATCAACTATCCTCTGTGGGAAATACACCCCTCTATCCTTCTCAAAAAGGAACATTGAGGAGTTGTGCTGTGAGTGCATGTTAAGAAGCAGTATTAAACAGGACATTCTGTAAAGGGAAGGCAAACCACATCACTGCTGTCATTCTCCTACCCATCCACATGTAGCAGTAGAAATCTGCAGAGCTTAAATGTCAGTGCAGTGCTGTAACAATTCATGGCAGAAGCGAGTGCAGTTGTTGCTGTCTCACAGATGAGGAATCTAAGGATGATTTATCCACAAGAACATACCAAATATTAAGAAAAAAAAATAAAGGATGATAACAGAATTCCTTACTTTCTGGACAAAATGCTACATTGATTTCTGTTACAGCTTTCCTACAATAATACTACAAGTAGTTCAAAGAGGTGGAGGATTTGTCAAGCTATCAGTGTTACATCATGCAAGATCCCTCCACAATATTGTAATAAAATACAATATAGAGAATTTTGTTGTGGGTGGACAGATTTTGGCTGCTGCCAAATCTGAAAAATTTTATTTGGCTCAGTAGCATATTACAGCAAATCACCGAAATAGTTACTACTCAGTTCTTCGCTGGTTCTTTTCTCAGACCACTTTTGTTATTGGTATTTTATTTCAATTATTAAACTGTCCTTACATCAATTCACGTGTTTTACCTCCTTCCCACCCCCCCACCCCCCCCCCCGGGACTGGGGAAGAAAGAGGGGGGAGTGAGTGAGCAGAACTGCATGAGGGCCTTAAACCACAACAGTATGTCATAGGCCTTGTAATGACTTTTTAGGAGGAAATAATTGTATCAATATGTGATGCAAATGCCTATGTGACCTTCATGAGCATGGGCATATAGATATATTTGTGCACACCTGTGGATTCTATATAGTGGATAGAGACTATTTAGGAGAGCCTGTTGTGATAGGATGAGGAGTGATGGTTTTAAACTAAAAGAAGGGAGATTCAGGCTAGAAGTCAGGAAGAAATTTTTTACAGTGAGGGTGGTTAAATACTGGCACAGGCTGCCCAGAGAGTTGGTGGATATGCCAGCCTTGGAGACATTCAAGGCCAGGCTGGATGTGATTCTGGGCAACCTGATCTTGTTGAAGATGTCCCACTCAGCCCCTCACTCCCCCTTTCTTTCCCAGAGGGATAGGGAGGAGAGTCAAAAGAATGCAAACCCAATGGGCTAAGGTAAGAACAGTCCAGTAACTAAGGTACAATGCAAAACTGCTACTTCTGCTACCACCAATAATAATAATGATAAAGGAAATAACAAGGGGAGAGAATACAATTGCTCACCACCTGCCATCATACCCAGCCTGACCCAATCATCAATCTGGGCCTCCTGGGCGACTCCCCTCAGTTTATATACTGGGCACAGCATGCTGAGGTATTTAATACCCCTTTGCCTAGTTTGGATCATGTGTCCTGTCTCAGCTTCCTCACAGCTTCTCATGCCCCTTCTCACTGGCAGAGCATGAGACTGAAAAATCCATGATTGGAAATAAACATTACTTAGCAACAACTAAAATCATTGATGTGTTATCAGCATTGTTCTCAGGCTAAAGTTGAAAACACAGCACTGCACCAGCTACTAAGGAGGAGAAAAATGACTGCTACCGCTGAACCCAGGACATTATCCTAGGAATAATTTTTTTTTTTTTGGTGACAGTTGTAGTATAAAACTTTATGCAGTGTATTTTTTATTGATAAGGCAGCTATGAATGTAGAAAATATATGTATTATAGCTCAGACATTGTCAATAGGGTGTTAAATTGATCTTTGGTGGTATTTGCAGAATTGCAGCAGCGAGTGTTTTGCCAGTGATGCAAAATTTATTAAGTTGCCTTAAAAAAAGATAGTAGTGTTGGCTTGGGTTTCTGAAGCCCAGCTGGGCTCATGTCCTACTCTTGGGAGTTGTGTCTCTGTGTAGGCTTATGGAAACTCTACAAAGATGATGTCCCAAGGCTATCTGAGGTCATCTAACTTGCACATTTGTCATGGGTTCAGCAGCAGCAGTCATTTTTCTTTAGGCAGTAGCTGGTGTGCACTGTGTTTTGGATTTTTCGGCTTGGGAACAGTGCTGATAACACCAGTGTTTATAGTTA
>JASSUY010012883.1:1804-13505 GCA_032466535.1 Forpus xanthops | reverse complement strand
CTGAGGAAGAAATTCTTTCCTGTAAGGGTGGTGAGGCACTGGAATGGGTTGCTCAGGGAAGTTGTGAATGCTCCATCACTGGTGGTGTTCAGGACCGGGTTGGACACAGCCTTAGGTGGCACAGTTTAGTGTGAGGTGTCTCTGATCATGGCAGAGGGATTGGAACTAGATGATCTTAAGGTCCTTTCAACCCTAACTATGCTATGATTCTATGTTACCATTTATATCACTTATAGTTCTAGCAGCTGAAATGGTACAAAAGCAATGCACTGACTTCAAAGTCAGAGAAACACAGCCAAAATTATCTTGCTGTCAAAAAATAAATCCAGCAGTCAGTTGCACAGAATAGTACTGAGTACTAGATTCCTAGAATGCCAAAGGTTCTTTATTGTAAGTGTGTGCAATGTCATCAGGTCCCTAGTTTAGGCATTTGGTCTGCAAGCAGACCCTGCCATGCTGACTCTGTGCAGTGCAAGAAAGATCAGTGTCTAATACAGCCACACAAGACACACAACCAGCTAAAAAACAGTATAACCAACCAGTAGGAAATGGTAAGGACAGGTAAATGTCTGCCTCTCTATGGGATTTAGGCATCTTGTATAATGCTTCCTGGAGAGTGCTTCTTTTAATTGGGCTTTTCAGTAGCAAGCCTACTACTTTCTTTAAAATTTGAGTATGTACCTTTTGAAGTATGTCAAAACCAGAAGGCAGACAGAGTTCTCTCCTCTTTCCATCTCTTCTTTTTCACTTTAAAAAGTTTTGGTATCATACTATGTGAAGCAAAATATTCCAAATGATGCTGTCAAATAGCTGGGTTATAAATTACTAATGTAAGTCTCATTAATCTTAAGAGAGGGGTGTTTGTTTCTCTAAGTCCATTATTGTATCAGCTGATTATCATTTAGATAAATCTTTGAAAACTTTGGTGGAAAGACACTTCATATGCATCATTTTTAATAGCAAATTGTAACTCAGGGTCTTGTCCAGTTCCGTGCAGGAAGGTAATAAATAACCTGAGTTTGTATAAGCAGCAGATCCAGCAGACACATCAATGAAACTGATTTTGAATATATATTCAGTGTTATAGCAAGGAAGAAACAGTTGAGCTAGCAAAAAGGGGAAGAAGAAATAACTCCCAAAGAAATCTGTATTTTTATAAAAATAAGCACTATGAGGTAAAAGGATTGTCCGGAAAAATCAGTATGGAGAAGTTGCTTGCCTACAGTATTGTATTGAGTTACCCTGATTCAAATCTGAGATTATCATACTGAATTAGTGTTTTAAAGGAGAAAGTAATCTGGAAAGAAAGCACCCAAGAAAGAAGTCCTACAAAGCAATATTTGTGAATGTGCTTTATCCACATAACTAGGAAATGATGCAATCAAAATAAAACCACAGTAAATATAATACTAGATAAGACAAAAAAGTCACTAAGAAATCATACTAAAGATGGCTGCATGTTTCAAATTGCTTGACATAATACTGAGCCATATCATTCCACCTCAAATTATTTGGGATGACGCAATGGCTTCACTGAAATGGTGGTAGGGTATGGAGTTAAGAAAGATTCATTTTTTCTTGCTATATAGCCAGATGGGATTATACATTAATTCTCAATGAAATCTTATAATACAAGATTGTTCAAGACACTGCAGCTTCTAGTGTTTTGCCTGTTGCAATAGGCAGGGCTGCTGTCATTTTGTAAGACATTTGCTATGCTTACAGTAACTCCTTTCCCTTCATTTTCAGCAAAAATATAATTACGTTCCCATAGACCAAACTGAATAATTTATGTGCACAATTGTTGTTTATACCTTCAGATACTTGCAGATAATTGATATTGCATTCTGTGACATTACAGTTTTTCTTACTTACCTATCTAATTATTTTACTTACCTAGCAGAGAAACAAATTCACTTATACAATACTTCCCTAGTTTTTGATTTTGAAACTTTTCAAACCACGGAAATATTTTAATTAATTGTTTAATATACTACATTTTTCATATTAAATTTCACTCAGTTCTTATTCACATTCCTGTTATGTATATTTCAGAGGTGGAGTCGTAGTACGTATTGATTTGATATTGACTGCATATTCAAGTAACATTTACTTATTTAACTAGAAGACTTTGTGACGAAATTAATAGTGAGCTTTGAAGTACTGAATTCTCTTGAAATTAAGGCTAACTATTTAATTTTTTTTTTCTGGTTTAAATATTTCTTTTGCGATGGGAATAGAAGTAGTGAATGACAATTAAAAAGATTTGGCTCTTCTTTATTCTTTAAGTTATCACTGTTACTAACCAATATTTTTCCTCTCCAATCAGTTCTTACGTCTTCCCATTTCCATGACTTTTAAGAGACTGTGAGTAATACAGTAAGATCATTAACTTCTTGTCTGCATGCATTAGAATGCATAGCTCTGATAGCTAATTTGTATAGATTAATAAAGTAGCATCTGCTATTCTCCAATGATACCTAATGTTACAAAGTGTATTTTAAAAGACTAAATTATCTTCCACTCTGCGAATTCTCAGTGTTGCTTCACCATAGCCTGGCATAGTCTGAGATATGGCCCAAGAGAGCAAGCAGAACATGCATTAAGACATTTGTTCCATATATATTTTTATCCAAGTCTGTGTATTCTCTCATCGTATTCCATACTATGTTGAGGGCACATCTGCTTCCAGAGTCTGTAGCAAATATACAGTTGTCACCATAATATGCAGCAAGCAGAGAAAATGAGAAATCATGAAGTTAGTCTAAAAATAAAAGTTGAAAAAAAAGTCATTGAATGCTCAAAAAAAAAAAAAATAGTAGGTAAGACGCATGTTTTAAAAATCATTTTAAGTCTGACAAAAAGGTAATCAAGTCTGATAGGATGCTGGTACAGTTCAGTTCTGCTGAGAATCCGAGTTGTTATAATCTGTGAATGTTGAAGCTTGTGAACGGCAAACCACTGTATCAAAGAGGCCTACAAACAGGGTATTACAATAATCCTGACTTGATGTTACAAAATACATGAATCAAGAGCTCAGCACCCTGAGGAGACAGTAAGCTTTAATCTTTACCCACTACTAAATTCCTGAGATGGTATTAGGTGCTTATGACTCTCAACATCTTATCATGTGCAATGAGCTGAAAACACTAACTTTTCTGTTGACATTATTTAAACCATGTAGGATTCTACTTACTCTACTTCAGTTAAATGATCTTTAAAGCTCTCTTTTTGTATTGATTAGGATTTTTCAGGCTGTCATTTATAACTCGTATTTCCAGCACCAAGGCCAATGCACTTTTTTTCTCTACCTTTCCAGCAGTAGGATATTTTAAAAAAGAACTGAAGATAGTGCTCCAAGAATGATTTTGTCAAGACAGGGCAAGAGGCCTTAAAGGAATATTAATGTTCTTTTTATATTAAGATTATACCCAGCAGAAAAGATCTCAACATGTTTTTAACTACTTCGATGGTGCTGCCTCAAGATCACAGCCTCAGAGTGGTAAGTGGAGTTCAACATAGTTTGATAAATAAAAAGCGAGGAAATAGCTACAGACCTTAAAAGGATCTGTATTCTTCCCTGAAATTGTATCATCTGTTGCTGTGAAAATCATAAGTGGCATACTCCTTCATACTGGATTACCAATATTGTTCAACAGAAAGAAAATAAGTAAATACTGGGACATTTTCTGTTCTCTTAGGCATGCAGAATTTATGAGATGGATGCAGAGATTTGATTACCTAGTTCCAGTCATGAAAATTAAAGATTCCCTGAGCTGGAGCTAAAACGTTGCACCTATTTTATTTAAGGGAGAATTTAACACAAAATACAGCAGAAATAAAACAGAAAAAATACTGAAAAAGCATAAGTTAATAAAGGAGAGGAGAAAATTGTCATCGACACAGAAAATGGAAAAGGGGTTGAAATAACAAGGAAAAGCTAAAGAATATCCTGATGTTTCTAACATTTGTGCAAGAGCATCATCCTTGTGTTCTGGCCTAGTATTAAGAACTTGCATTTCTGAAAATTGCTAGCATAGATATAGCTTCAGCTAAATTAAAACATATTTCCAGTGACAAAAAACTGGTTTATAAGAGCAACAGAAAAATGAACATATGCTCTTTTTGTGTAGACTTACTACATAAATTCTTTTCAAGTTTGAGAAGAGTGTGGGGGTCTTTGTTGTTTAGGTAGTTTTATTAATCTTAGGAGCAAGAGGCCATTTTCACAAAATTTCAGGAAATTTTTCAGTTTCAGGTTTTTCAAAAGCCAAAATCAGCTTGGAGGTCTTCACATCATTTTGCAATTGTTCAAAAATTGAATGGTTTCAGAAGCATGACAAGTTGGAACTTTTTTGTTGAAATCATGTATTGTCTTCCAAAAATCCTGAAAACCATACTATCACCAGCTCTAAAGTTAACTGTAATGAATACACTTACTAACCTTTTGCTAAGCAACTGAGAGTGTATATGCCATATGAGTTTGGAAACTTATTCTAGATGCTGACCAGAAAATGGGATGCTACAAAGCAATCAGATCATTCAGAAGTTAAGCTGAATTATATTTTTCTTTTACAATATTTGTTCCTCAAAAATGCACTTTCAGAATAACAGGAATGAGAATGCAGCTCTGAGATGGTACTCGGAAATACTGAGAAATATTTCCACAGCTACAATAAAAGCCAAGGAAATGAAGGACTACATTAACAAAACTGCAGTAGAATGAAAATGGTAATTTATCCTCATTTCCCTTGGTATCTCACAGGTTAGAGTATTCTCCCATGAAATAGAGAACTGTGTTTCAGATCTCTTTTCATCAGCTTTTACCCATCATGTTCCACCTACCAGGCGAATGTCTTCAGCTCCAGATTGTAGTTATTTTTGGTATCCAATACAATTATTATTTAAGTAGTTCATACAAAGTTCCATCTATCAGTGCCTTTGTGAATGATTTGGTCTAGTGTAAAGCATTATGGTGAGTCAACTCACACAGAGGAAGGGTATTAATATTTTTAAAGCTTAGATTAAAAAGAGAGAAAACAAAGGTCTCTATTTCTCTTCCTTCCAGAAGCTTAATTTATGAAGGTTTTTTTTTTACTTTTCTGTGCTGCTTCATTTGAAGCGTGCTCAAAGCTTAAATATTCCATTTCATTTTGTGAATTAGACACACAAATATTCATAGCAATCATAATTAACAAATTGCATAAGCTATTGGTAGAGGGAAGGACTTTTAGAGCTCTCAGTAGATATTTTGGCATCTCACAATGACCTGAAATCCAACCTTACTGGTTTGTAAAGCACATAAATGTGTCACCACATGTGAAAGTCTGATGATCAAAGGAACACTGAAAATGTTCCCATATCATCTAGAGGGAAATATTAGTTAAGTTTTTCCTTTACGTGGTGAAGGAAGGTATAGATTCTAATCATCAGGAAGGTGCTATCATCCTTTATTCAATACATATTATATTTCAAAATTCAGCTTCTTTAAGTTCTGGCAGTAAAAAGAAACCTCTCTGCAGTTACAGCTGTTACTTTGTTCAAGGGGAAAATAAATTCAGCTAAACTAAAACAAATGACTAGTGTTGGCAACAATGGCAAACACCATTTTATAACTTCTCCAAATCCAGGGATGTGGGAACAGTTCTCTGACACTGGTCCCTGTTTACCAGGCTGCAAATTTTATTCTCTGCAGTATCTAAACCAATAATAATAATAAACAAACAAAACAACGACAACAGCAACACCAGCAGCAAAGTAAACAAAACAAGGCACACTTTTAAAATATCTTGTACTTTGCTTTTCTGCTTAACATGATATTATGCATAACAGATGTGTTTTATAACAACAATGGAAATAACAATGGAAACCAAACAGACCAGCTCTTTCAAGAGTATTTTTGTGTACAAGTAAAGATTACACTGGCTTATGGTATTTGATGTTAAGCCAAGTACAAACTGCAAGAGCATCCTTCTTAGATTTAAAAAGATAACACACATCTGTTTACTAAGCCCTGGTACTTGCAGGCATAAAGAACTGCTTACAAAAACCTGACATTCTTATAGTATCCAGGAAGAAAGCACCACAATATATACAAACAAACAAATAAATAAAAAGACAAATATTGACCAGGCTTATATTTCTCCACTGATTTTTAGAGAGTTTATTTGAATTCCAACAATTTTTTACTGTACTTGTCTCTTCAAAAGCAGAAACAACAGGAATCAGGAATCTCTAGTTATCAGTAAGTGATGATGTTTTTCATCCCTTGTTTTTAATATTGCTGTACATAATGGGAGTTTTGAGTAAGGATAATCAGGAAGGGTCTTTCTGTGGGCAGTACTGGAAGGATGCTGAGCCCTGGGAGTAGTGATACGTTCTCGCAGCTCTGGAGCTCAGCGATATCTCTGTGTGTCTGTCATTCACTCCTGTAAAAGGTGTGTGACTAGACAACTGCATCTTGCTTTGAAAAAGTCTTCATGCACTGCCCATGTTATGCACTAGCTGAATTCATTTGCAACTAAGTACATATCTCTGCTGCATTAAATATTGTGTTCCCATGGTTTAATTAGGTTGTAGGAATTAGGCTGTACAAAGATGGTTTCTTAGTTTGCAGCAGAGACAAAGGGCATTATTATCTATTGTCAGTGATGGGAGTTACAGTCTGTGGTGAAAAAACAGAATCAGTAATATCTGTTTACAGCAAGAAACTATTAGATTAATGCTGTAACAGCCTTGATTTGCTTTCCTTTGTTTCAAACATGGCGAATAAGAGAGCATAAAAGCCCCTTGAATGTTAAATGCTGGGTACTTAAAACAACTGCTGCTACACTGAAGCAATAAATTAGATATGCAGCCTCTGCTCCCAAATTCTCTCTATACAGGGGCCATCCCAATGCCCTCTCTCCAAAGTCCAGAAATCCTTTAAAATCCCCACTCAGCCTTGCACTGTCTGCTGCAGACTGGATGCTCTGTGCATTAGAAAACCTAGAGCATATAGAGACATAATGGGGAAACTGAGGAAACAAATGCAAATTTTTCTTTTTGAGAGAGGAGGAAATTAGGTTCATTTCTCCCCATCTCAGATTTTCAAAAAAGAAATTAATTTCTGATGGAGAACAATTTCCACATCCCCTCTAAAGTGAACATGCATGTTTTTTTTGTGTTCAAGGTATATTTTGTGTTCAAGGTATATCCAAACAACAGATTTGATGTTCAGTTGTTATGTACTTTTAGTCATCTTCCATTGTGAACACTGAGGTCAGAATTCAAACAGTGTATGTTTAAATACTGTTCAACCATGTGAGAGCTATTGTTGCTGTAACACTTGAGTTGCATGGATTTAATTATTGTCTGAGAGAATTTGTCTTTTAAATGAAATACTACTGTGCCATGCAAGAAAAACCAAACCAAACCAAGCTAAATATGTACACATTTATTCCATGTGGTTGCTACCTTTGCTGCATATCTGTCAAATAAAGAAATACATAAGCAATTCACTGAGTTAAGAAGGGCTATCCTTAAATAAGGAAAATAATGGTTAGATTGGTATTTCCAACCAGATTATTATTGTGCATTTATTCTTAACTGCCTTCTGTTATAGGTTTCATTATGCTGCTATTAGAAATGACAGCCTGACAGCTCTGTTGTTTCTCTGGGTCAGTTTTATCCCAGTTATTGAATGCTCAAACCTCATTAACTTTCTGCCAGGCCTCCAGAACTGCATGAATGGCTGTCTGCAAATATAACGATTTAGTAACAAGTAGTTTTGCATGAATTTTACTGTTCTGATGGAATTTAGGGTGGAGAAAAAAGCGATTGGACATGAAAAAAGGTCTGTTAGTCTGGGTACTTCAGTACATACTTAATATATGTGTAATACTTGTAAGTGATTTTTCACACACAGCACAGATTTTTGTTCTGCTAAAGGAATTGAATATATTTTCAAATCACCTCTAAAATTTTGGTTTGCTTCTAATCTACTCCTTTTTTTTTTTCTTTAAGGCAGCTGAATTATTAGAGCACTAATCACCTCTTCTATTATCAAACTGCAAGTCAAATATCTATCAGTAAAAATTACCTGATCGGGCAACAAGTGTTCTGCAGTGGAGCACTCCTTGTTCCAAGTGTACCTTGTGCCCAAATCAGTCTGTGTTTATGCACAAGGGAATCCTCATTACTATTCTATACACTTTCGCAATTGCTCCTAAAAGTGAACTTGGAGTTAAGTTTTTTTATAGCAATTGAGAAATTCTAGCCAGAAAGCAGCTTGCTTGCATGCAATAATTTACACTCTTATTTCAGGTAAAGAAGAGATAGATATGTCCACAAAGGCTACTAGCAGTTCATGGGATATTCAATATATTTTTCTGGGAGATTTACAACTAGAAATGCTACTAATGGCACTACTTAAACACTGAAGACTTCATATTCTCTTCTGCTGCTTAAATATTTACAATAGAGATATACTCTGGTGTGATCTGTTACTTAAATGACAACTCAATGATCTATATGCAAAAGATTGATCTTTGTGCTGCTTTTGTCATCTTCCTATTTCTTTTAAGGCTGATCCAGCACTCCATTTCAGACTTTAAAGCTGTTTTAAGTTTCACTGTTTGCTCTGACTGAAAATATATCCATGCTATCAAAGGGGGAGTCTGTTTTCCTTGCTACATCAAGAGAAGGAAGAAGTGAAAAATCTCCAGTAAAAGCTCTGAGGTTCCCAAGTAATTTAGCAAGCCTTTGGTCCAGTCTGTCCAGATCATACAGCACAAAATAATCAAGTGGGATGACTCCTTCCCTTATCCCCTGCATATATTTATCTCTCCAGCTGTCTACTGTACAGAATATAAAGTAGCAAACCTTGCAGACATCTCCTTGTTTAATATTATTTGCAATTAAACTGATTTCTTTTTTTTAAAGATAGGTTTCCATTTTGGGGACTGAATATAGCCTAAATATTTCTTAAATTATAGTTGTCAGTTTGAATATATTATAATTTTATGATGTGAAAAATTACCAGGTGTTTTTTCCATTAACATCATATTTGATGGTGAAAGAAGAGCCATATATGACATTATGATATGCCAGCATTAGAAGATTCATTTTAGCTCATTTAACATATGGCAAATAAAAAAGACTTTGTAGTCAAACTTCTAAACTTGCATTTTGATCACCTTAGCTATTATCAGCTAGGAGTCTTATCCCTATGCCATGAAAACTATAAGATCCCAGACAGTAATACTCTACTTAGGAAGAAAAAGGGGAAGGGTAGGAAAGCATGTTCTCTCACTTGCAATTTCTTTCCACATCAGGACTAAGGCATCTGCAGGGCAGTAAAAGAAAGCTCCAACATTTTACTGCTGAACCGTACACATCAATGAATGTGAAGAGCTCATAAGCTGTCTAGCCTATAAATCCAGCACTTATTATGTTTTGAAGGGAACCACCACCTATTCACATTTTGTTTCCAAGGTGATAGATATAAAAGTATCAAAGCTTTCAACTAAACAAATCAAGGTATGGT
Source organism: Forpus xanthops (assembly GCA_032466535.1). Taxonomy (NCBI): domain Eukaryota; kingdom Metazoa; phylum Chordata; class Aves; order Psittaciformes; family Psittacidae; genus Forpus; species Forpus xanthops. The sequence continues at coordinate 3,979 of JASSUY010012883.1, read as the reverse complement.
TGTGTGATGCTATGTAAGTGGCTCAGGTAAGTAACAATCTCTTAGTGACTTTCAAACCATTTCTATCAGAGGCAAGATTGCAGTTTTAAGAGTTCAGGTTTCTGCTTTGCTTGAGCTCTGCAGGTTAAAATATTTCAATGCATTGCTAAAGGTGACTTAGATGCTGCACCAAAGCAGAAGTTACAGCGCTAAACAGCGCTGACTGCCCAGGGGGCTGGCTGCATGTACAGCAGTGTGGAATTGATTTCTGTTTTCTATTGTTTTGACCTTCTGAATGAGATGGAATTTTTATAGTGAAAATGCTTATCTTTAACTTAATCTTGCTTCATGCCATTAGGGTAAAATTTGCACCAAACAGTATAAACACACAGGAGGGTCAGATCTTTCTGGTTTAGTCTATGTCTGATTGTAGCGCAATCGTTCTCGGTTACAGTAGCTACTTCTGCAGCTGCCTCAATAAATAGTACTGCTGTCATGCAGAAAATATCTTCAGCATTCTATAACAATTATAAATTTAACTTTACAGGTGATATAGAAAAGCATTCTTAATCCCATCATGCACACAAAGACCTGTAGCACAGACTGTTGAAACTAAGATTTTCAGGTATGTCTGCCTAATATTAAGCAATTTAGGGTCAGATATTTCAGATGAAGTGGGTATCTGCAGCTTTTACTGAATAACAAAATGTCTCCATTGGACTAAGACTATCCAGGGAAATTGAAATTGAAACACATTTATTGAAATGTCTCATTTTTTTCAAAAATATGTATTTTCAGATTATTCTCTGTGAATTGTAGGATGTTAAGTAGGTATGCAAATATGTCTTCTTCCTAATATCCATTTTGTAAATATGTTCCAAGAAACAGAATGAAGGTTAAAGTGCCTTGATAAATATATATGGTAAAAGATACAGACACAGCAGGACAGAAAGACATGTGGCAATATGTATGAAGAACTTTACTTGACAAAAGAAATAAATGGCATATGTAGTTTAGGCACCAGAGTAGGGATAGTTTAGATGAAGATGAAGGATAGGCAAATTAAAACCTAAAAATTACTGAAAATTGGTATAGACCTCCTAGGCAAGATTTAGAAAGAAAAGGAAGATAAGGAAAGCTTATAAAAAAAGAATAGATCATTAATCATTTGAAATTCAATTAGTTAATATAGACTGGGCTGGCAATTATGGAATTGATAAGAAAGGGTACATCTTCCTTGAGGTAATACAAGACTCTTTTCTGATCCATTTTACAGAGTATCCAGTGAAAGTACAGGCTATTTTGTACTTACTCCCAATATTGCTGGGAAATAAGACAAGTATGATAAATAAGATAAAAGTTGAGAGTCATCTAAAATCTAGTGATCACAATGTCATCAGAACTTCAAATGCCCTTGAGGTTACAAATGTGAAAGGCAATATCTCAAAATCACTGGACTTTAAAATATAAATAAATAAAAGTAGAGAGTGAGTGAATGTGGAATAAGTTTTAAAAAAGTTGATTAAAATCAATTCCAATTTCAGGAATTTAGTATGAAAAACTAGCTAGAGAGCACAGAAAACAACCCTGAGAGCTGGCCCTCAAGAGACCTTGTGTCATGAGGAACTGCTGGATTTTTATTCTCCTGGTTGGTGGATATTGAATGTATTTTAGAAATAATTTGTGTGGTCTCTCGGGAAATATACCAGCCACACAATCCTTTCTCATGAAAACCTTGTCTGTTGCTTCAGGAGACCTTGTTTGCTTATACTGATGCTTGAAAACAAGATATTTCTGTTCAAAGGGGACAGATTACAATAAAGAATTATACTTCTAGAAAAACAGGAGCAAAAAGAGGCATTCAGTGAAACCACTAATTACTTTGCAGACATTCCTGTTAGAATAGGATTAATTTTATCGTCTCAGAAACAGCACTGCAGCCCTCTTGAGTTAAATGAAATAAACAGATTAAGAATAGTGAAAGTAGTAAGCTAAGAATATCACTGAAGTGAGGGGGGGTGTTCTCTTAAAAAAAAAAGTATCATAGAATCATAGAATCATAGAATAGTTGGGGTTGGAAAGGACATCAAGATCATCTAGTTCCAACCCCCCCTGCCAGAGGCAGGGACACCTCCCACTAAACCATGTCACCCAAGGCTATGTCCAACCTGGCCTTGAACACTGCCAGCGATGGAG
>JASSUY010012882.1:0-12707 GCA_032466535.1 Forpus xanthops | reverse complement strand
CTGCTCTGTAGTTCCCTGGCTCATCCATTTACCCCTTCTTGAAAATGGGGGTTATATTTCCCTTTTTCCAGTTGTTGGGCGCTTCACTTGACTGCCATGATTTTTCAAATATGATGGACAGTGGCTCAGCAACTTCATCTGCCAGCTCCTTCAAGACCCACAGATGGATTTCATCAGGTCCCATGGACTTGTGTACGTTCAGATTCCAAAGATGGTCTCTAACCACATCCTCTCCTAGTGTGGGCCTATGGTCTTCATTCCCACAGTCCGTGTGTCTGCCTTCCAAGACTTGGGTGGTATGGTCAGAACATTTGCCGGTAAAGACTGAGGCAAAGAAGTCATTAGGAACGTCAGCCTTCTCCAAATCCAAGGTAGCCAGTTCTCCAATAGCTTCCGGAGGGGGCCTATGTTGTCTCTAGTCTGTCTTTTATTTGCAGTATCCCTATAGAATCCCTTCCTGTCATCCTTAACATCCCTAGCCAAGCTTAATACTAAGCCGGCCTTAGCTTTCCTAAGCTGTTCCCTAGCTTCCCGCAGAACATCCCTGTATTCTTCCCAGGCCACCTGTCCTTGCTTCCACCTTTTATAAGCCTCTTTTTCCTTTTGAATTTTCCTCAGCAGGTCTTTACCCATCCAAGGTGGTCTCCTGGCGCACTTCATTCTACTTGGGATGTATCGCTCCTGAGTTGCAGCAAGTGATCCTTGAATATCAACCAACAGTCTTGGAAAGGTGCAGTGCAGAAAGTCAGGGTGGTTCCAGAGTCTTTGTTACAAAGCAGTTCTGAGGAGTTAGGCTGGTTTTCTCTGGGAGACTTAAAGGACACTGTAATATAATAGAACTCAAGGTGACACAAAAGTATTAAAGTTACTGTTGTACTCAGCAAGGGAGAACGAGCCACCTCTGAGAAGCATATAGCTAAAGATCAGAGTCTAAAAGAAGGACTGAAGGGCAAAATAACTTACTCAGTAGAGCAACTTACTCATTTCCTCTCTCTTTTGGGGATCCCTATTATTGTTTGATCTCCCTTGTGCCATGTAAATCCATTTGTCACTGTACTGTCAAAGACAGCTCCTAAGGAGTGCTAAAGTCACTCAAAGTAATTCTCATTATAGGGACAGCACACTGTTCTGACATAAATTCTATATTTCTGTATCATCTTCTTCATTGTGATTCCTGTATAGGAACAAGACTGGGGATAGAAATGCCAGAGAGGTATATAAAAACAGGTTATCTCAGGAACAAAAAAGAGTTCTTTTCCTCTGCTGAGCAACTAGATTTTTCCTGTGCCTAAGTAAACAGGTTATAATAGGGCAGTCTTCTAGTTTGAATGTTAAAAAGGTCACTGTTGGCCTTTTTTTGTCTCTTTACAACATCCCTCAGCCTAAAAGATTATTTTGTGTAATAACTTCCCATGCTAACAGACTTTTCATTTTGTATTCCAATCCTCCTTGGGCAGATACACATCCTCTCAAACACCAAACCATTATAGTTTCATGTGTTTGGTGATAGTAAGTTGGTAAGAGTAAGAAGATATGTATTGTATCCTTATAGACTTTCAGAAACTGCAGAAATAAACATATGCTGTTAAGACTGACTTGTCTGTCAGTCAAAAAAACCCTGATCATTTTGGCAGGCTCAAATTCAGCACTTACTGAGTTACTTCGCCATTATTGTACTAGCAAACCAGCATGATTAATAACTGAAACCTCTTGGAAGGAGGAATACATTTGAATGTTTCTTTGTAAAATGAATGTGAAGGAGTATGGATACTTATGTTTTATGGAACAAAGAATGTTAAAATACTGGAGGACTAGAATACTGATCAATACCTTAGAATCACAGTTGCTCAAATGATTTCATTTGCGCAGCTATGAAAGAAAGTATAGTTTTGTAAAGTTGTAACAGACTCAAGAACTTCACTGTTCATTAATATTACTGTATTTTTTAGTCATTATTCTAATCTTCAAAACTATTGAAGTTATTAGCAGATGAGAGTATGAAATGCAGAGAATTACACCTTTTTACACCTCCAGTTACTCACCTGATACCAATTCAGTAAGAACAAGCTCTTCTGTAGTGCTTGTAGTGGACTTGACTTGGATAACTAAATGTGACTTGAGACACTGACACCACATTTAATCCTCAAACTCTCTCTTCACTTGTCTCTTTAAGTCTGTAAGTACAGAACTTGTCCACCAGTAATTGATCATGATCATAAACAGCCAAGTAGTGATTGATCATGATCAGCAATGCCTTTTGCAGTGCTGAACAGTTCAGAGTCTGCTCAAATTTGCCACAATGGTTGAATGCACAAATTGGAGACATGACAGGTCCCCACTGAGTTTTCTCTTTTCCTGAGAAGGACTTGACCCTGCAAATTCCATCAGGTTGTCTTCAAAACCAATAGTCTAAGAGAGAATAGTCATCTCTTGAACTTACAGAACATTGCATGCAGAATTTGAGTATTAATTGAAAAGTCAATATATTTGTAGAGAGAGATAAAAACAGTAAGTGCAACTTCTCCATTTAAGAAGTGAGGAATCCTAGGTGCTTTCACCAATGACTGCTTATTTTTGAATTAGGTATATTATTTCAGATAGGTCATGGTCAAATGGAAATTATAACAATCAAAACTAAAAGCAACTCTCAAAATCCATCAGGCTGCTAAAAAACAGAAGGATGAAGGTGTGTCTTAAAATCTGCTGAAGCTGAAGGAGATTTGATTCTGTGTTTTTCATATCCTTTACACTATATGCCAAGATCACTGCTTCTTCCTGTATCTTGTGAAAAGGGATCTGAAGTGCAGACCCAGCCATGCACATCTGTAGAGCTTCGCGGGGGGAAGTGCCACAAATAAGTGGATATTAGGAAGTAACTTTTTGTCTCCTTGGCATTTACTGTCAGTTACATCAGGTAGCATCTTATTATTAATGTAGCTTTGAAAGATACCAACTTCTTCCCCTTCACTGGCATAGAGAGACTGGTTGTTTACTTTAGTAGGGAACAAGAAGCTCCAGTGGTAAGCCAAAAAATAGGTTTTGCATGCTGAGTCTAGGTCACCTTTGTAGAAGAGTTATTAATTATTTAGCGATTCTGAGGAATTCTGCCAGCTCCAGTTGTTCTGATGAATTTTTAATAAATAACTATTAACATAAATGGGAAGTAGAAATTGCTTGCATTATGCTATATGCAGTAGTAGCAATGAGAGACTTCTGCGCTAAGGTCCAAAATATGCTGCTTACCTAAAGCAACTGACAGCTGCATGATGCTCTTCTCCTGGGAGTGTCTTAAAACACCCCAACATCTTTTCACCATAAAAGTTCTATTTTAGTTTCCAAAAAGCACCTGAGGCAGGTAAGTTACGTGAAGAACTGACAAGAATAAACAGTGGTTTAGTGATCTTCTCCAAAGACTTACCTGGAGATGGAAGTGTGCGCTAAGAGAAAATTTAATTGAACCAAAGGGATTTTGTTTCCTAAAAACATCAGGCAAAAATAAGCTCCTATTAGTAAAGTGTTGGTCTTCTTGAAGCACAATACTTACTGAAGACATTTTTAAAGGTTTGAAGACCAGAATAATAATTTAAGGGTTCATTATCACTAAAGGAATTCCAGTGCTTTCTGCTTTCCCAACATGTTAGAAAATGTTTAATAGGTTTTTGCATTAAATTAGGTTGTTTTAACACTTGACAGGACAGTGAGTCAAGCGCAGCACTGCATTTGATGTGTCTGGACCTTCACCTCAGAGCTGACACAATGGTTCTAAATTCAGAAAAAAACATCTACTTGAAGGAAAACTAGAAATGAAAATTTTAATTAGATGCTACTTGAAACAGCTTTAAACAAAACTACATTACAGTGTTTTGTACAGAGTTATCCCATGTTGCCTCTTTCCTTGCAGGCAGCTGATTGCTTCCAGCCAACTCATGGCTTCGTAAGTCACTGAGCAAATTCTCAGTATTTTCATCTTGTCCCTGAGAGGGTCTCTTTGTCTTTTGTGGGGTTTCCCAAACTTCACCTTTCCCATCCTGCAGTGATTTTGCATGAGCTTCAAGCCAGCATCTTCTTTCTGTTTATCTTTTGCCTGCCTCATGAAGCCTGGAACTGTTTGTGTCTCACCATAACAGCTTCCCCGAGGAGGGAGCCTGCACAACCTCTCTGCAAGGCTCCACCCATACAGGCTTAAAAGAGCATAAACACAGTCCTGAAGACCTAAATAAAACAACTACCATCTGTCACCCTAGCATTGCCCCATATGTGTAACCACCTTTTCTTAGTCCTTTGAACCTATTTTCTACCATACCCAAACATACATTTGGCTCATTAAAGAATTTTAGCACCTCATGGATGCCATTTCCAACCATTTAAAGTGCAATCCGTGCAAGTACCCAAACAATAACAGCCTACTACTTCTTAATCAGCAGTAGATCAGCTATACAGTTAAGCTGTTTTTATAAGAATTATCTGTAGTACTTTTAGTCCTTTCTGGCTGTGGAAATTTGTCTGCTCTTTGTTTAAAGATAGAACTTTTCTGAATGTAAAGAAATTCTAAGAACTGCTCTCATTTTACAGAAGATTTCAAATAATTTTCCTGCATAGGGTATGAATCAAAGAGGAGCTTGTCCTATGAAGAATTAGGCAAAAAAAATTACAGTGGTTAAGAGTCATTGTCAAGATGGCCAAAAATCACACACACGTATTTTCGGTGACTTCATAGGAAGAAAAAATAGGCAGGTGCTTTATTACTACAAGTCACTACTTATATACCTTTTCTAACACACACGTCTTTTAGCCATTGGTTAATATTAGTTAGCAATGGTACATTATTGGATGACCCCTTACTGCATTACGTAAGTCCATTGTTTTGCCAAGTTCTCCCTTTGTTGCTAGTTGCTCTTATCTGGCTTGCTCCTCCAGACTCCTTTTACTTTCCCATTCGGATATCTTCTGTTTTCTCACTCTTATGCCTTTGGTACCTCATTTCTCAAGGATACACTTTAACAACTTCGAGACTGAGTTCTAACTTTATGCCTTCAGTCGGGGAATCCATGGGCCTACTGTAGCTCCCCACCACAGTATATAATTTTAATTTAATTTTAATTTTAAATTATATTTCATATCTTAATCATGGCCTTATTTCAAGCAAAAGATCACAGGATGAAAGATAGGCCAACAGGCAACTTGAAAACCTGTTGACTGTGAAGCATAGAGGGTTACAAAAGACTGTATGAAATACAATGAATTGGCACTGCCATTGACTGTGCAGGCTAGGGCAGATCATGTAATCTCATGGAGCCCCAGAAGGTCTGTCTATCTAGAATGGATGATTCTGCTTTTTCCTATTTTTTGTCTGTTCTGCTTATTTATATAACAAACTTCTGAGTACAGTAGATTCTCTCAGAAGTGACATACTGCAAATTCATGAATGAAAAGCTGTGCTACCTAACAGTATGGGTCCCATGACATTAGAATTTGTCATGCCTTTATAACATTCTTCTAACCATAATATTATTAATGTGATAAACTCCTGATTCTCATAATAAAAGTGCAAATGAAAGTGATAACATGGAATTTCTCTTCATTTTGGCCCTATGGGACCATAACTGACAGTGTAGCTCTTGAAGCTGATTGACAGCTGTAGCTCCAAGATGAACAGCAACCTCATATTAAGTGTCCTGCCTCAGAAGGACAAGAAGCCTCCTACTTAACTGGCCGCAGGCAGAGGAAAACTAGAGACTGTGAGGAGAAGATCAGCTGGATGATATGTAATCAGAGGAGGCTGAATTTCCCCCTTTCTTTTGTCAGTGTCAGTTAGCTGTAGTACCTCAGTGGCGTTGTATCAGTGTTAAACCATCCAAGTGACGGAAAAATGAAGTTCAGACTCAGTTGCCACAGGCAGGCATATGACCAGCAAAAGTGCTCAACCTCAGCCTCAATTACCATTTAACAGACATGAGATACTTTCCTTTCTACCATCACTCGTGTGTTTCTTTCATGTCATATACTGACGCGTTGTATTATAGGCACTTAATTTGCTCATTTATTATTGCAATATCATAGCATATTACACAGTCAGATCATAAGGTGAGAGAATGGTTTTGTCTCTGCAAGCACAGCTGTATATGTTACTTGGTACTCTGGAAGTGGGAGGGGGAATGACAGTAAATAATAAGTAAGGAAAATAAAAACAGATTTAAAAGCACATAACATTTGGTAAGGATTTTTTTTATAGCCATGGCTTTGGGGGAAATTACTTTTATGGCCAGCTTTTCAAGAAGGCTGCACAAATGTGCATATAGTGTTTGCAGGTGCACCTATTTGTATGCAAGGCATGACCAGCTAAAGAAAAAGCTTTCAGCAGGCTGAGGGAGTTTTTCTTCCTACTTGCTTTTAAAACACAGGTCTTCTATGTAAGAAATAACAACCTCCAGCTATGTAGTTGGACGAGTAAGAAAGACTCAGCATCTCCTGTATTAAACTTCCCAGACAAATCCAGTACTAAATTCTGTATGTCACAGTGGATGCAACTGAGTGCAGAATGGTGAATAGACCCTGGCCTTAACATCTAGATGACTTCATCTAATTTAGATTTGCATTTTCTTTCCCTCTCTTCCTGCTCCCACCCACCCCACCCCCCATTTATATGCAGACATGACACACATGCACATACACGTGTGTGTGTATGTACATGTGTGTAAGTTTATATGTCTGCGTGTATATGCATAGACACACCTACAGAGAAAGAAACACAGGCTGTGTATTTCAAAAAATGCAAATCTTTCCCATTCAATCATAATCTGACTGCAAGTGATGTATTTAATCATACTAGAAAAGGTACTAGTTGATAATTTTATTCAAATGAGGGAATTGAACAGAACTTGGAGGTTAGAAGTCCTGGAGGCTGATTGCTGGGGTTGAGAGCATGTATTTATAAGCAATTAATGGCATGCTTTGATTTTTTTTTTCTCCTACACAGTTTTTGCCAGTGCTAAAGTACTCCCTGTATGGTAACCACCAGCTGTACTATAAAATAGAAAGAGATGAAAGGAAAAGTAAAAAAATCCTAGAATATACTTATTCTTTGTCCATACACAGCTATTTCTTCCTCCTTTTCTCAGTGGGCTGTAATTTCTTTTTGCCTTTTGAAAGAAAGGAAAATTATGAAGAAAATGGTAAACATGTTTAAAAATTGGGCACAAAATGCTTACATTTTAAAGTCCTTTGGTGTCACAACCTCTATGAGGTGAACGCATACACATATGCAGTAGCACTAAGTATCAGGGATATTGACAGCATGGAGGCAAGCAGGATCAAATACCGTTTGCATTGAGTATTAGGCATGTGTACCTGTAAGAAAGAACAGATAAGGAGGACAAGTATAATTTTTTTATTAAGGTTTTAAACCATTACATTAAAGTTAAAGCCAGAGTTCTTCAGGTCTTTTTGCCAAACAGAAATCCATACATTTTCTCTCCAGCTGTTGACTGGAAAAGATTTGGAAACAAAGTGGTGTCTCTTGGAAAAACACTGATCTGTCAAAAGCAAAAGTTTTCACAGAAATGTACCATATTTTTTGATAGGCAAAAAAAAAATGTCTTAGGTTCAGAAATTACTGGGAAAAGGTGGAGAGAAGGAAGGAAAGAAGACTTCTGGAAGTCTCCAGAAGACTGGGAGTAACCCCAGGATATCTTCAAGGTAGGATGCTTGCAAAAACGTGGGACACTAGTCCACAACTTCATTTGAAGGAACAGTTGATTATTTCTAGATTATTCCACAATGAGAGACTTTTCTCATAACAGTCTCATGTAGAGCCTTGTCTTGTGGCATGGGAATATTGACTTACTTCGAGATCTTCCTCCTTTGGTAGTGAAGGATTAACATATGTAAATATTGCATTAATTCAAACTCAAGGATACAATCACATAAGGAAGAAAAACAGGATTGGAAAGGACCTCAATAGATCCTGTAGTCTACCCGCTTGTTCTGTGGCCACAGTGTTGAGCTAAATTATAGCAGTTTGGAGAAAGGACTAGTTTGTGTGGTAGCTCTGTCCTTTCTTGGAAACTGCAGCCACTTACTCTGGAATAATAGTGTAAATCAGAATAGGAAAAAGAGAAGAAAGCCTGAACTTTGTTTGGGTATATTCTCCAGAATTAACATTCATGAAATTGAACCATGGATTTTTTTCCCTTAGACATCTTTATTTCTTTGCAGAACCACTGACTAAAGTTAAATATTTTACCAAAAGTGCTAAGCATATCAAGAAGTATGCATGAAATAATGACAAAGTTATTGGGGTTTTCCCTGTCAAAAACATCCACCAGTACCAGAGTTGTCTGGTCTTTCAGTATGTAAACTACAAGTCTATTGTATCACTGTAGTCATTACATCAGCATGGAGAGAAAACTTGTTAAACTAAAACATCAGAAGTCATCTAATCTCTAAAGTATGCAAATAATTTCTTACTATACCAAATACCTTCCTGAGACATTTGAATTTAATAATGTCTGTGTTTTGGCACCACATTCTCTGCTTTATCTATGCAGACATAAGGAACCATCCAGGTTGCATGTGAGGCTTTTTGTCATGCTCACAGCACGTGAGTCATACAAGTTCTTCCTCAACGTTCATGTTGGATGATGAAGTCCAAAGACTTCAGAAAGCCCAAAGAGTTCAAAAATTCATGTCAAGTCTTCTTGCCATGGCGCTAGTCCTAGAATTCCTAAGCCCTGTTTCTCCAGGAATTCTTAACCTGTAGCAAAATACTGGTGACTTTATAGATGTGTGTTGCTATGCTGTCATCTAGTGGCAAGGATGAATTAGACGTCATTCAGTGTCCTTCAGTGACAGTGGCTGACAAGGTGTCCTTTTCCTGGAAGTAAGCATATAGTGTTCCAAAGCTCTGATATTTGCTCCTTGAAGCCACACTGCATAGGTCACTCACTCCCTCTGTGTTCTGAGGGCAACCACGGTTGTGCAGAGCTTATGGAATTGAAACTCTTATTGCAAACAGGCTCTACAGAATGTGCACTTCCTATCACAGCATCTTCATCTTCTCTCATCCATTTGGTTTGTTAATTATTTACAGCCAGATACTTGCAGCTGGACTTTAAACAGTGATTGATACTTTCTTAACTACTGCAATTCAGAGCAGTGTCAACTAATGAAATGAGTAATTACATCTATGATCACGTAAGATCAAGAAGATACCTTTCCCTCAGCAAGAAGTTCTTCCTCCTACATTCATTTTTAATTGACTCTTAGGAAAATATTACAAGTGCCACAATGTGGTTTTGCAGGAGAAAGCAGATAGAAATACCTTCCAGAATGACTCATTTGGGTATTTAGCAAGCTGATTAGTGTCAGTGGACAGACTCACTGCTCTTGGTTTCTGAGGGCTTTCATCCTTAGTTTGCATTGGGGATGATGTTGTTAACACAGATAAACATTTACAGTTCTGAGTTCATTTTCAAACTGCAAGTGCAATGCTGGAATTAATGTCTTGTTTTTTTGTAAACTGCTCATGAAATTACATAGAAACTAGCAGAACCATAACAAATGAGCTGGTCACAATATCTGGAACACCTTGTTGGCATCACCTGCTGAATGCTGCCAGACTTGGCTGCATTAGATATACTTGGCTCCTTTGAATGCTAATCCCACTGCCATTTTGATTGGAAGTCTGGCAGCTGCTTTTCAGAACTTAACATCTTCCTTACAGTTGGAGTTCCTCATACGAATCGAGTGGAGGATAATCTGTCAGACAAAGGTGGTCTCTTCATAGTTATCACTAATGAGGAACCCTAACAGCAAAGAACAACTCTCAAAGAAGAGTTTTGTAAGTATGTCTGAGTGGTCTCTTTCCATTCCTGCAAAAATGGATTCCACAAATAATGCTAAAATTCCTTTTTTATGAGGAAGTTGGAATTTGTGTTTGTATTTCCTTGTCTTCCTACAGTACAATTTCTGCTCTATCCCTGAATTTACCAAGCACAGTAAAACAAAACCTAAAACTCCAAGCAAACAGAACATGCTGATGGATGGTCACACACAGAGTTGTGCTCAATGGCTCAATGTCCATCGGAGACCAGTAACGAGTGGTGTCCCTCAGGGATCAGTGTTGGGACCGACCTTGTTCAACATTTTTGTCAGTGACATGGACAGTGGGATTGAGTGCACCCTCAGCAAGTTTGCTGATGACACCAGGCTCTGTAGTTTGGTTGATATGTTTGAGGGAAGGAATACCATCCAGAGGGACCTTGACACACTTGTGAGATGGGCTGATGCCAACCTGATGAAGTTTAACCATGACAAGTGCAAGGTCCTACACCTGGGTCAGAGCAATCCCAGGCACAGCTACAGTTTGGGCAGAGAAGAAATTCAGAGCAGCCCTGAGGAGAAGGACTTCGGGGTGTTGGTCGATGAAAAAATGAACATAAGCTGGCAGTGTGTGCTTGCAGCCCAGAAAGCCAACTGTATCCTGGGCTGCATCAAAAGGAGCATGACCGGTAGGTCGAGGGACTTGATCCTGCCCCTCTCCTCTGCTCTCGTGAGACCTCACTTGGAGTATTGTCTGCAGTTCTGGTGTCCTCAACATAACAAAGACATGGAACTGTTGGAATAAGTCCAGAGGAGGGCCATGAGAATCATCAGGGGTCTGGAGCACCTCCCATATGGAGATAGGCTGAGAAAGTTGGGGCTGTTCAGCCTGGAGAAGAGAAGGCTGCGTGGAGACCTCATAGGATCCTTCCAATGTCTGAAGGGGGCCTATAGGGATGCTGGGGAGGGACTCTTCATGAGGGTCTGTAATGATAGGACAAGGGATAACGGGTTCAAACTTAAACAGGGGAAGTTTAGATTGAATCTCAGGAAGAAATTCTTTCCTGTAAGGGTGGTGAGGCACTGGAATGGGTTGCCCAGGGAAGTTGTGAATGCTCTATCACTGGCAGTGTTCAAGGCCAGGTTGGACAGAGTCTTGGGTGGCATGATTTAGTGGGAGGTGTCCCTGCCCATGGCAGGGGGGTTGGAACTAGATGATCGTAAGGTCCTTTCCAACCCTAACTGTTTTATGATTCTATGATTCTATATTCTTTTCTGACAGGGGACATTTAAGCACATTTTTGCCTCTCTGAGGACTTCAGTAGATTCTGAAAAGACAAAAAGAATGATGCTCTACTTTTGTGACCTTCCCTGTTTTGTCTGATTCACAGACCTCCATCCCTATAGTAATGGAAAATATTAATGAGGGAAAGAAACGTTCTGTTTTCCAAATTAATTGTACTTAGTCAGAGGCAGTAAATCAATGACCTTTCACATTGGAGTATGATAAGAGTTTCCTTTATAAATAAATTCCAGAAGAGATTTAGGGTTTTTTTTTGCTCAGAATTTCATCTTCCCTGGGTGCTTTATAGAAGCAAAATTACATCTTTTTAATTAAGAAATTGAAAGATGATCTGCAAGATAGTCAATCAAGTTGAAATAGCTGCATCCTCCTTATAATGTAAATTATTTTTCTTACATATCTTGATATAGTAAATGGTTATGTACAAATAAAGTATTAAATAAAACCAAAATGTTTTAGGTCAAATACAATGAGTAAAAGTGTATGTACTTGTATAAAAAAGCTAGGCTTTCATACAGAAATTAAAAAAAAAAAAAAAGAGCTTTTGTAAGCAAGAGTTAAGTTTTAACACACATACATCGAAAAAGAAGTGAAAAAGATATTCAAAGTATTCCATTGTCACCTTCAAACGTTTGTTCAGGGCTTTATGGGCAAATTACACTTGCAACTAAGATTGGGTTAAAAGCAGTATGTAGAGAAAGATGGGAGCTGCAATGTTCACTGCCACAGTAACTAAAATACTATTGTCAACATGGTGCTTTTCATGAATGACCATTTGTATATATATTTTGTCCTTATTGCAGTCATTCTTTGTATGTTCTCATTTCTTGAAGTGTACCTGTTCACAAATCCAGACCCTGCTCCTGCTCCTTTTTCCAGATCTTCTCAATACTTACACAAATAAATAGAGTTTGGCAGTTCTGACACTGAATGAAGGAACAATTTGTCAGTTATTACTTTTATCACTTGTAAATTTGTAGTTTCCTCGTCAGGGTGACAGGCAAAGGAAAAAGAAGCAAGGAAGTCTTTAGATGACTTGATCGTTTCTCCATCCAATTACATGTGAAAATAAAAGCATAATTATTCAATTTAATGTCATAATCTTCCCTCAGCCTCCTACTTATGAGTTTATTTCTCTTTGATCACGGAAAGAAACCCATAGAATTCTATACTTGCTGATGATTCTTTTGTATTGATGATCCTTCTTTTGACTTTTTTCTGAAGAAGCTCTTAAAATGTGGATCACAGACAGTGTTACTTACTCTATGAGGCACCTTTCAAATTTTCTTTCCGTTCGCCTGTTCCTCAGCACACAGAAGATTTTCCAGTTGTTTTCAGCTCCAGCACAGACATTAAAACCTTTCTCTGTTTCATAAACATGTTCAGCTTTGGCCTCACAGACATTTGGTCTTTGTCCTACAAGGAAATCACCACAGAGTTTTTCAGGTAATTTATGCATTTTGCCACTATTATATGTTATATTATATTTAAGTCATATAATGGATCTCTTATGGTGGATTTATGATAAGGATTTTGCCACTATTATATATTATATTTAAGTCATATAATGGATCTCTTAAGATGG
>JASSUY010012880.1:4265-57877 GCA_032466535.1 Forpus xanthops | reverse complement strand
ATTCTTTGGATTCTCCTTCCCATTTCCCCGGGACTGGGGAAGAAAGAGGGGGGGGTGTGCAGAACTGTTTGAGGGGGACCTCAAACCACGACACATATATATGGTACAGCGGCCTTAGTACAGTGAACAGCAACTGTGCACAAAAGTATCATTGCACTTGGATAAGTTTGCTTCCCACAGCACAACTGGCTGCCCAGTGTGGAAGTGACAACCTGTGATGAGCTGGCGTTTGTTCTTGTCTCTTCAGCTCAGCAAGCTTGGTAATGAGACCTGCTCCTAGCAGACTGGGATGCTGAAGTATCTCTGGTGCTCCTGGAGACAACAGGGGGATTTAAGAGGAGTACACTAACCATGGAGGTCATTGACAGAGTGAATAAAGCTACTCTTCATTATCTTTACTGTTACAAGAGCCAGAGGCCATCAGATGATGCTTTTAGGGGCTAGCCTGGGAACAAACAAATGGCGGTCATGCAGCTGTTGGTAAATCTGCAGCATTCCTTGCAAAAGCTTTACAGGAGCTCAAGAAGCAGTTAGCTGGCTACTTCGAAGAAAAGTCTATAGAGGGTTACTGACAAATGGCATGCGTTTCAAAGGATGCCCTGAGC
The DNA here is from genome assembly GCA_032466535.1 of Forpus xanthops. Taxonomy (NCBI): domain Eukaryota; kingdom Metazoa; phylum Chordata; class Aves; order Psittaciformes; family Psittacidae; genus Forpus; species Forpus xanthops. The sequence continues at coordinate 57,272 of JASSUY010012880.1, read as the reverse complement.
TAAAAACAGTGAAAATCTGGCAAATAATGGGGGAAACAATGGGTAAATCACATCTGCTTTACCTGTTACTACTTTTCTCTCGATGCCTACTCATGAACCCTCCAGTAATAAGATCCTGCACTAGATGGATCCTTGGTCTGAGCCAGTATGGTCATTCCTATGTTTTTATATTCCTCCTGAGGAACACTTGGGGTGTCACACCACCTGCAAGAGCGGTGTCTGAATGGAACCGCGTGAAAGTTGGCTGCTTTCAGAGACTTTCCCAGGCCTAGAAGGGGAATGTAACAGATCAGTCCCCATTTCCATTGCTTTCTTTTGTCAGCTATTTAGATTAGACCCATTTCGCAGAATCACAGACTATGAGAATCATCTGCTTCAACCTTTCTAGGCAAAGCATGACCTAGACTAGACATCCCAGAACCCTGCCCAGCCAAACCTTAAGAGTGTCCAGTGTTGGGGAATCCACCCCTTTCCTGGGGAGGTTATTCTCACAGAGATTTGTTCTCACTGTGAAAAATTTTCCTTGTGTCCAACCAAAATCTCCACAGGAGTAACTTGTACCCCTTACTCCTCATCTTTTCCATGTGACTGTGTAAAAACGGAGTTCTTTGTAGACACTCTTTAAATTGGTGGCTTTAAATTTAAATTCCTCCCATTCCCGGTGTGGAAAACAGAATAGTTCCTTTTCCCAAGGACATCTCAACTGCCACAAAATGAGGTGCTGTTCACAAGATACAGTGGAGCTCTAAACAGTCCTCCCACTTTGAACCTGAGAAGTGAAGTAGCACGGCTGGCACTTGGGGGTTGCCTATACATGGAAATTGTAGGACTTTAACTACCCCACTGCTGGAGCAGTAGTTTAGCCTTCTAATATTACAAACGCCTGTATAAAAATACTAATGCAAATATTGCTGTTATCAGGCAAAAAAATAGACCATAGACTATTGAGATGCTTAAATTGGAACATTACTGTCCACACAAAAAGTTGCACCATAATGTGTTTTCACTAAGGGGAAAAATCCCAAAACTCACTTCCACGATGAACTGCTCTACCAATAGAAAAATCTACACATAGGCTTAAATGATTTGCCAGGGAAGCTAAATTCTGCCTGAAATGACCATTTCTGGCATTTTACTGCACCAGGTTCTTTACAGTGTCACCAGGGCATAATGTCACAAACCTAATAGCACCTTCCAAGAGGTTTTGGAGAGCAGGTGAGGAGTTTGTGTGAAGTTCCAGTGAAAACTACACAATCTAAGCCCTCCTTTTAGCCTTACACACAGCACTTGTAGAAAAGGGTGTGCTGTCACCTATAGGGAGAGGCTGTAACCAGGAAATGATAAAGAACAACAGACACTTCCATTGCTTCTTCAAACAGGACATGGCCAGGGTGAACCTCCATGACTCCTAAAGAGCTATGAAGCTGGTACAGTTCTGCAGGAAAGCACTTTGTCACTTATGCTCATGAGTTTCTTTCCTACAGTGGTTGAAAAGAACCCATGGTTTGGTTGCCACATAAAAAAAACATCACACTGGAACACGCCCTTTGAATTTTGAAGCCACTATTTGCTTATGAGACTCTTTTTCTCTGTATGCCTGTTTTCACTGCATACTTTCATGCATAAAATACTTTTTTTTCATATTTTATTATAATTATCGCTTATTTTCAGCAAAATCAGTTCAGTCTGCTGACATAGTAGAGCTATACAAAATAGTTCTTGTTTTCCAAGTACTTTGGGCTTCGGTCACAAATTCTTTTTGCTCTTCCAGTCCTTTCCACTCCATAACTTCTTGCTGCTCCTTGCACTGAGATAGTGGTCTCAGTGCAAGTTCTGATGGGCAGAAGGTGCCCCTACTGATAAAGAGCTCTGCAAGAGTCTCAGTGTTGGTAATGCCAGTAAGAAAGTCATATACGGACTGCTATGCAACTTGGCATTTTTATATCCCTGTGCTCATGCAACCAAAACCATTCATGAATTCATGACAGCATCATCCATGTGCAAGAGCTAAGGTACGCGATCTGCATTTTACAGCTGTGGAGCTGGGGTGCTGAAAGATAAAGTGTCCTGCTCACGGTGCCATGGGAAATGCCATTCTAACACTTTGATCCCAAAATGACCCAGGAATGTCTCATCTCACAAAAGACAGCCTCAAAGTAGGAATCAGCCAGCATTCTAAGACAGCTGGTTCGTCCTTACAAGGAGTCATCAGGAGATGAACTCACTGGCAACGTGTGCTGGACCAGTGGAGGACCAACACATTTGGAAGCGATGACCTTTACATCCTTCACTCATATGAAGCCTCTTTACGGAACAAAGAGTCCAAAACAAGTAGCGTAGTGCTGCATCAGAAGGTGTAAATCACTGTTTCTCTTTACTGGGTACACTGAAAGGCTGGTTCTGGGGGAGTGGAGCTACCTGATCTTTAAGGTTTCTTCCAACCCTAACCGGTCTATTATTCTATGATTCCATGACTTATCCCGCAGAGACATAAGAGGCAGATGGCTTGAGTTCAGGACACTCCTGCCGATGGAGGACTGTGGTGTTGACGGTGGCCAGAGGGTGGTAGCACTGCACAGCTCAAGTGCCACAGCCCTCTGCATCAGGAGGAGGGAGAGGTGGAGGGGGAAGGAGCCTCTGATGCTCCCGAGTAGCTGAGGAAGAAGAGGTGGTGAAGTTGGAATAAATGGTGGAAGCTTTACTGCTAAAAGGCTATTACTAAAAATAGGCTCTATCTTTTATACTGCTCTTTCCTGATTCCTTCAGCAGATGTGTTACACTGGTTTTCTCCTCTCACTTTATATGGGAGGAGGCTTCTCTGCTCTCTTCAAACTAAGGTAAAAATAGTGGTAGCTTCTTCATTTCTTGTGAGAAAAAGGAGGAAGAAGAGGTGAGGAAAGGTGGTTTTTTTTTTTAAATTAAGAGGAACTTTTACAGAAACATCTCACTTTCTAGGCCCTAAGAACACTATGCTACCTCAAACACTGCAATCCACTGGTAATACTGGTGGTCATTTTCTGCTCTTCTGCTTTTTTAGATGCTGCTGCTTCTGGTGTGGCAGCCAGAGGCTGATAGACATATGGTTTCTGCACTGTGGCACATAATGACTGCAGACAAATAACCCCATCAGGATGGTGATCATGTGCATTTTCCAGACAACTGTAAGTCCTTTCCAACTGTAATATTCTAGTCTAGCCTAGTCGAGTCTGTATCTCTTCCTATCACAAAGCATTTAGGAACCTAAGAATACCTGGCATTGTGGAAGTCTCCTGGAGCACAGACATGTCTCCATTTTGTAGTTGTGGGTACAAATTTTTACCTTAATTTTGCTGAAAGGAAGGAAACTGAGGAAATAACCTAAGGGCACAGACCACACTTGTGCTATCATCAGGGCTACTGTGTGCACAGACATTTAAGTGCGTGTGCATACAGTGGTGTGTCTGTCTGTTAGTATTCCTTAGCTTGTAGTTTAAAGCACAGTGGATCCAAAGCTCATAGCCTCAACCTGTCATTTTACTTGATGTTATATTTTTCAGAGCTACAAAAAAATAGTTGGGCTGCTGACATCGGTCATCTCCTCTCTTCTTTTCTCCTATGCCACTGAGAACTGTGTGTCCCTGTATGTCCTACTCCTACTTCAAGTTGCATTTATCATAATAAACCAGAACAATGTGTTGGCCTTACTGCATCACCATAAGCAAGACAGTTTGCTGCTCAGAGCCTCAGTTCTCCTGTAGGTGAAACAAACAATGATGTTTATCCCATTCTGCAGAGAGTTCTGGGATCTCCAGCAGCTGTGCAATAGACAGTAGCATGATTATAACTGCCCAGGCACTGTAAGACCCATACATGGTGGCACTTGTCTGCCTCCTAACACAACAGTTTTCAAACCCCAGCATGCACACTTGCTGGATGTTTTTTCTCCTTCCCCATGCCCTTATGACCACTTTTCCCTCTCTTGCTGCCTCCTCTCCTCACCCCTTCACCTCTCTTAAGAAAAATTACCCTCTTTATGGACCCATTTTCTTCCTCTGTCATTGGGTTTTGGTTTGTCAGCTCCCTTCCCTTAGTAGCTGCTCCTACCAAGTTTCTTCATTACCATCCCCTTTCCTGCTGCCCTCCTCTGAAACTCTCCCTCAGCCCTGACACTTTCTCCAGAAACAGCCTTAGGCTATTTCTAACCTTCCTTCTCTCATCAAAGCTCTTGAGAAATCATCTCACTTTCATCTCTCAGCAGGGAGGCTGTCACACTGCTGTCACAGCCATGGTTTGTGGGCCGGGCTGGGAACTGGGAGCTCCTGGTTGGTGGTGGCAACACCACCACTGAGTCACTGCCTGGCCTTCGGCAAGCCGCTCACCCTCTCTCCTCTCCTGGCTGTAAAAGAGGAGCCGCAATTGCACACTTACCTCACATGAGTGTTGTAAAAATTTAATTACCACTTGTAAGATGCTATCTAAGAGTGAAATGTGTCTTCATCTCTTGCAGTGGTAGCTGTGACCACTGAAATCTGTGCTTAGTTCAGGCCCTGGTATACAAAACTGTTTTCCCCAGCAGCCAAAACATCCCTTCTGCTGGTCACAAAGGTCCCTGTGCCATAGTCCTCTGACACAGTGGAGTCTCCCTGTCTGAGAGCAATTCCTTCTGGATAACAGGCAGGGAGGCTGAATTCCCCTCCCGTCAAGGTCACCTATCCAGTCACTCCGATTACTCTCTCTCTTCCCCTGAAATTGCTGGTGAGCCCTCTCCTGAACCTAAATCCTGGTTCTCCTCTCTTCTTGACTGCCTTTTCCACCATCCTCACCCATTGGCTTGCTCTTCCCTTTCCCTCTGCCATGGCTGACAGGACTTGTCCAAGCCACCCTTCCTCCTCCTTTCTGGCTGCCCTCTGAGCCTGTCTCAACTGGTACAATCCAAGACTTGGCCTCTGCTTTCCTCAGGCAGTGGCCACAAAGACAGGTCTGTCTAGTGAGATGCTGTCTGCCTGTGAGGATGGGAAGGGGTGGTAGACAAGATATTGGGTGGGCAGCAGTGGTGATGCTGCCATCCCACCACTGTTCAAGTGATGAACCATTAGACTGCAGAAGGCAATGAGCAATGCATCCAGAGCCCATCACCTCTGTCCTCCCATGGATGCCCATGGGGGCTCCATGGTCTGATCCTCCAGCACCACCCATACCCATACCCAACTGCTCCTTTATCAACATATTGCCCCTGCATGTTGCCCCCAGAAAGGACACAAAACTCACTGGATTTATGTTGCCAAGAGCAGTCCTAAAGCTGAAATCCAGAGTAAGGAGCTGGAGGCCCTCTGTAGCCACCAGAGACTCATGCAGAGTTGAGCCCAGTAAGGTCAGGCCTTGGCACCTTGGCATCACCTGTGCCTACTCTCAGTTCATCTCCCAAGCTAATATTGGGGTCAGCTCAAATTTCCAGTCTTAATTACGCCTACACGCCCAAAAAAAGCTCATCAGTGACTTGGGCTGATTACCACCTCTTTCCTGTGAGAGGGTGATCTGTTTGCTCTCATGGAAACTGCAGAACATGCAGTGCCAGAAGAGGCTGCAGTTAACCCTTCTGGATGTGGACCTGCTCCTGGAAATGTAAGACAACAAAAGAAATTAAGACCATTTTAGATCAGAGCAATCAGAAAGACCTCAATGGGAACAGAAATATTATTTTTTGTATTCTTGGCCAAAATCTTTGTCTTTGGGGTGTATTTGGCAGTTTCTGAACTAAAGTTGTAAGAGGGTGTGAGGACGGAGTAAGACCTGCAAGTGGAAACTGCTGCTCAGCCACGGGAAGGCTACTTCCTATCCATAATGCATGCACTCTAAACTATATCCATAAACGTCAGGCATAATTTAATAGGCTATAAAATCCTGCATCATGATGCCACTGGAACTACTGAAAATAAAAGCAGATAAATCACAATTCCATACAACTAGCTGTACTCACACTGTTGTTTTCTTCCCATTTGCAAGGGTTTCATCCTGCCATTTGCTGAGCAGACACTACTCTCACTCAGCCTTGAGTTGAGCTCCTTTTTCCATTTCCAAGCTTTCACATCAGCCCACCAGTTTGGCAGCTGCATGGTCATGCTGCTGTAAGACCCTGTCCCAGAGGATGCAGAGCTGAGCAGAAAGGTGCTGAGCTTCCACACGGCTGGAGCAGCAGTATCCCGTTTTTTTTCCCCCAGCAATACCGGGTAATCGTTGTAAGCAGATTGACTGCTGTTGCCCATATAATGTTATTCCTCACATTAGATTATGAGCATTAAATGTACTAGACAATGTTTATCTGGCAGGAAAACAATTTGTGTCACTCTTTTACTGCCAGCAAGATACAGAGTTACAATGACGTGGATGACAGAATGTGCACTGCAGCTCTGAATGGAGCTGTAATTCTGTCACCCCATGGAGAAAATGATGCTGAAAAAGGAGGGAGGAGGTGGGGGACCTGTGACAATATTACTAATAGAGAGGATTGAGGGTTGAGAAAAGTTTGGCTCACCTCTGCAGCTGAGGAGAGTGAACTGGAGAAGTAAAACCCAGCCATAGTATATGCAGAATGTAAATCAATTGGGACTTACCTGACACAGAATCCGAACCCTGTCCCTTCAGCTTCGATTTTCTGTTTTTGCTTAAAATGCTTTCCAGTAACAGAACATAAGCAGGCAGGCTTCACCAGGTGCATGCCAGCCTCTCACCCCAGCTCATCTTCAGTTCCCTGCTACTACTCTTTCCCCAGCAAACTTCCCTCTGTTCCTTTCAGTCCTCCCAGCCTCAGGACATGTTCTCCCTCCTCTGAAGAGCCTCCAATACAGCCTGCCTGGCCTTGCCCATCTCCAGCCAAAAGGAGAGGTTCCCTTCTTTTAGTCCTTGGCTTTCGCAGGCATGGCAGTCCTTCCACATTCTGTTGAGGTGAGATTTTATAGTGTCAGGGCAAGAAGCAGTGCCTGGCCAAGCCTCTCATTGCTTTTGTAGTGAGCAAGAGGGCTACTAGGATGAGATGAGGGGAGAAGGTACATCTGTTGCTTTGAGGGACCATAAGATTCCAGTTTAAGCCATCCCTGCCAGTCTCCACCTGTTTGCACCACAGCGAGGGGAACCGAGCTGGCTTTAAACACAGGGATGCACACACAGAGATATTCCCTGTGGCTTTTCACAGTTCTAAAGGCAGCTGCTGGCATGGCCAAAGGAGGGTACGCTGTCACCTGCACAGCATAGCAATGTGGGATGAGCCCCTTTTGCAGGGTGCTAGCCCTAGAAACTGTTTTGTGGCACCATACTGTAACCATAACATTAGAAGAGATAGAAAAGGACTTGACTGTAATAGCCTCATGGTATGAGAGGGGCTAATGGTCCCACACCATGTAGCCCAACCCAATAGTCAGGTTTAGCTATTGCAGGTTTGGTGTCACTGGAGTTACTGCTCTCAGGAGCTCTGTCAGGGCCACTCACTCCCTCATTTTCATGTGCTGCAACCTGAAAGTACATACCAGGAGTAGCACTGCCAACAAGTGTCTAAGCAATGACTTGTGCAATGAAGTCTGCTTTTCAAACGAGACTATAAACTTGTCTCTTGGAAGACACAGAACTGCTTTGAACAACAAAGAGGAGTTAAATCAGTACAGTTCCCTTTTCCCCTAAAATAGTCACACTTACAGTGGTAGAAAAATGCTTCCCTTATTTACAGAAGCAATACACTAGATAATTCAAAATAATCCAGTATATGATGATGTGTGAGGATGACATAGCTTAGACCACCAAGTATGTTTAGGGTTATTTTCTTTGCTGCTGTATGAATAGGTGTCATACCAGGATTTTGGCATTTCCATTGTGACTATTGTGGGTTTCTGAAATAGAAAAGCTACAAAGTGCCTATGTAAACTGTATATTTATATTAAATGCCTGCAGCTTTAGGGTACGCACTAATATTGCTATTTTGGTTTAAACAAATAAACACCAACCTAACAAAACCAAACACTGTCCCAAAATTGTTATACTAGTGCAAATCCTATTCCTATAGCCAACCCTGAGCATTTAGGGGACCACTGAATCTCAAAGATTACACTCTTACGTGAACAAATAAGAATGCAAATAATATGGATACAGCATTTCTCAGTTTAACACCTCAGACTGAATTTCATGTCTATTCCAAAAAAGCCAAGGAAATATTAACCTGGCTGAATCTTGGAAAAAGGACTTGCCTAAGAATATGAAGTGAAGGCTAATCTTCCTGTTAATGATAGGAAGCAGCATGACTGATATACACTAGGGCCATAAAATGCAATTTGGGTTCAGAAACAAATTTGATATGGGAAAAACAATCGTAGTGCTAAATGTGCAATGGGGATCATTTCCATTGCACCTCTGTGCACCAGCGCTCCTGGATTTTCTGCTGTGTCCTCAGGACAAAAACTCTGTTGCCTGTTAACATCAATGTACCCTTGCACGTTCTTGGAATTTACTATTGTTTCCTACTGTGTTTTGTTCCTTAAGAGCTTGATCCTGTACTTCAGGCTGGAAGAGCATCTCTGTTGAGGCTCAGTAATGTCAGCAGATCCATCAAGTCACACCAAGGGACTATAGGTATCTGCTCAAACATTGGAAAACAAAATTTAAACTAGTAATACAAACTAAGCAAAGAATCAAGCACTAAAGAAGTGAGACAAGCTGTGCTGGGCAAAGATAAAGGGAAGGAAAAGATAACAGCAGAGAAACAGGATGAGTTAATGAAATCTGGGTGCTGGGAACTAAAGAGTGCTTTTGCAAACACAAAGAGGAAAAAAACCCACTACCATGATCAAAGTCTCCTTAATAAAAGCAAGGTGAAGTCAACAATCATTGCAAATGTCTGAAGTACTGCTCTACACTGTTGAAATTAGAAAATCAGTACACAGAAGAAGAAATGAAAACCTTGGCTTTCGGCTGGGTGTAGGTTTCCAAGTGTTTAACTCCTTTGGGAAGAAGGCTCCAACATCCTTCAGGGACATAAGAAAAATACTAAACTAGCTGACGAGAAAATGCAGCTAGGAAAACACTGGGAATGTCATGGCTGTAAAAGAGGCCCAGGTAACAGAGAATCAGTGGAAGGCAGTATGCAGATGCACCACTGTGGACAGAGAAAGGAAAAGCTGGTTTGCCTTCTTTTCCTCAGGGCTTGCTCCAGGGGCAAATTCCACACCAGAAAACACAAGCATCCAAAGCTAGATTTTCAGGCCTCTATGAGGAGGAAGAACACACTTCTATGTTTTTTTCTCATCTTGTTACTGTCCCTGACTATGCCACCTATCTTCCTTTCCTGAAAGAGCCCTAAGCAAGGCAGGGACTTGGCCTCACTTCACAGGCAGGAGTATGGTTACATTTTGCCTGCCCACCATCTACCCGAGCAGAAAGTTAGGGGATTACTGGCTAGGCTGTTGATGACAGGTGGCTCTGTGGAATGGTAAATCCTGCTTTTAACTAAAAGGTCCTCCCTGGAGATAACCTAAGCAGCAGCCTCTAGGTGAGAGGGAAGGAAGCTAACTGGGAGCCTACTCAAGGTTTAATACAAGCTAATGGACTTCCCTTCCGCTCTGTGCAATCTCCACACAGTCCAAATTTAAAGGGAGATGCTGGAGAAGCTTTCTCCTCAAATTTCCAGAGCAACTTCCCTGCAGCGACAGACCACCCTGCTCACCAGGAGATTTGGTAGCAGTTTTCTTCTCCTGTAAGGTGCAGCAGCCAGGACCATGGCATCTTAAGAGACAGAACTAATGAGAGGAACCATGAGAAACCATGTCAGAGAAACAAGGGCAGAACCAAGCTAACACGTAACAAGGACTTCAGCCCTCCTTGTTCAAAGGGTTCAAAGATGCTCTCCTGTCACTGTGGCTAGCATCTGGTTAGCATGGCTGAGGCATATCTGCTTCTGTGGCAAGGTGGTGTGATATGTTTTGTCCAGCCATGTTTTCTTACAGCAGCTTCAATGGGATTGACTTCTGGCTGGAAAGGTACTGCACTCATGACTGTGTTCTTCCCTACACATTCACCATTTATCTCCCTACTGTTTCTAGTTACCATCCATTGCCCTCGCATTTAGTGGAGTAGTGGAAAAAAAGAGTGGAAATCGCTGAAAGAGAACAGCTCTAAACCAGGCTGTGAACTTGGACAGGTACTTGCAACCATTCACGCTAGTTGAGAGATGGATCACAGCCTGTATTTGTAAGGGCCATTAATCAAAGTGGGAGGAACAGCAACTATCAGTGACCCCAGAATGAATAGATGTTGAAACTCCAGGCAGACAAATAAACACTCAGGACACATAGCTTCACCACAGTCTCCATGGAGAAAAAGAGATTACAGTTGCACTGCAAGAGAGAACACTGAGGAGTAACGGGATCAGCTCTGATTCAGGGCAATAGCAGGTGGCAAATTTTATATAAGCTTCTGAGGCAGGTTGGAGACAAACTAAACCATGATGGGGTGTTGGCTGCATTCACAAAGTATCGGGCAGATACCTGTCCCTAAGTGTGGTCATCTGTGGGCTGAGATGACAATTGAATGGGAATTAGAGAAGACTAATGACAATAATAAAGTGGCACCAAGGACTGATGAATCGAAGGAGATAAAAAGAAGGAATGGCAACAGCTAGGGAAAAAAGTGATACCTGGGCGCAGGGTACAAAAAGTCAGAGGGGAAAATTTGTTTAGGGTAGTGCAATACCTAAATACCTATATTCCCAGTTATAACCAGGAGTAATTGGGTGAAACTGGACAAATGAAAACATAGGACAAATATCTTCCTGACCACGGGACTTGCTGGAGTGTGAAATAGTCTTGAAAAGAAAGAGTCTTGAAAAGAAATGCCCCATTACCTGAAGCATTTAAAACTAAAGCAGACAGAGCAATCTAGCATGTGCTGCAAATCCTTTACCTGCAGGGGAGCGAAGCAGATGACCTAGCAGGTCTTTTCCATCTCTGATTTCTGCATTTAACATAAAGAATCACAAAAGAGCCCAAACTTACTGCGAGATACAGAATAATGACTCAGCACTTGGGAAAGGCAGCGGTTATGGTTCAGGTAGAAAGGGAAAACATCATAGTGATGAAGCAGAGAGAATAATAGGGGAGAGTGGCACTGTAAAAGTGATGCAGCGATTCTACTCCAGCAGTTCAGTCATGCTGAGGGAAGACAAGTAAATATGAATCCTTTATTATTGAGTTGGCCCTGTGTTAAAAAGGGGTCACTGGTTGCTAGGCTGAGAGAGAATAGTACCTTCCCTCCACCTTCCTTGTTTCATTTCAGGGGCTAGCCACTGTGAAGCTGTAAGAGGCTGTGGGGTCGGTCCTGTTTGAAAATGGCCTGCAGTAGCCCACCAAGAGGGGACTACCAGGAGACTCCAGCAGTCCAGCCTTTGGGCCATGCAGATGAAGCATTTGATGCAAGCGTGCCACAGCTAAGCAAATGATATATATGTGCTGAGGCTTGCTTTAAAACACCATGGTAGGATTGCCTCTCATCTGCTATTTTCAGTAGTACTGAATCACTGACCCAGAGCCTGTTGTATTCCAAGGCACAGCATCCTTCCAGCATGCTCCAGAGGTTGCTCTGCCTTTCAGTGACATGGGTACAAGCAGGGCTGTTGTGCTCTCACACACGTTCCCAACTGGCAATGAAATGGGTGCGTCCAAAAATCAGCCAGGACACCAAAACCTCTCTCTAAGCTCATGAAGAGAGATTTAGATGAAGAGAGGGACAAGTCATTTTTTGCCTTCCCCACCACCCCTCTTCCCACCCCTTGTCAGGAGAGCTTGGGCTTTACCCATTCCTGTGCCCGCAGGAGCCACAGAGTGGAGAACAGCGCTGTTTCATTGCATCTGGAAACACGGCACGTTATACCATGCACCCCATAAGTTGCAGGTGACACAACCCCGACGTGAATCTCTGCGCCGGTGCCACCCGGCCCGGGCTCTAAACACAGGCAGAGCCCCAGACTCCAGAACGTTTCCCCGAGCGGACGTCCGTCTTCCGCCTGGCAGGGGCTCACCGATGGGGCGTGGGGACCTGTGGGGCAGCGGACCGGGCGTGGGGCTGCAGGACCACAGCGGCCGGCAATGCTTCCGCCCCGGACTTCCCGTGCCCCGCCGTAACCCGAGCCTCATTTCCTGGTCGGGGCTCTTAAAGGAGCCGCTCCCGCGATGGAACAAATGGAACAAAGGCCATTGTGCTGCCCGCGGGCCGCCGCTCTTCCCTCTGCCATCCCTCTCCTCCCCGACAGCCACATCCCACTGCCCATCTCCGCCACTGAAAGTCGGTACCGGAGCGCGGCATTTTAAGGGCCAGCGGCGTCAAACGACACCGAATTGAGCCGACGCGACGCGGCTGCGCCCTTCCAGCTTTCCCTCCGCTTTGCCGCCCCGGCACCCGAGGGCGCCCACGGCGACGGGACAACCGGCATCGCCGCCTTCTCCTTCTCCCCTCCCCGCCGGTAGTGGCTGCTCGTGGCAGCGCGATCCCTTTAAGGGGCGGTGCGGGGTGCCGGGAATCCACGTCAGTTTCGGCCCCGAAAGTGCGGATCAATGAGCGGCGGCGGGGCGGGGCGCAGCTCCCGGCCCTTCCCCCGCCGCCTTTCGGTTTCTGTCTTCCAGGAAGGAAAACACCGGGAGGGGAGCGGGGCCGTCACGGCAGCGCCGCCCCTTCTTCCCCCTTCCCCCCGCCTTTTCCCACATCCATTTCCCCCTGCGTCGCACGCGGGCAGAGCGCGCGCGGTCACACACACACACACCCACACACCCACACACACACACGCGCACAGTCGCGCTCAGCGGGGCGGGAGCGATCGCGCTCACACGGAGGAGGCGGTGGCGGCACCGGCACCGCTGAGGAGGGGACCCCGGAGGCGGGGGGGTGGGGGACTCCGCCTCTCCCCCGGGCAGCTCCGCGGGCCGCGCCATGGTGGCGGCGGCGGAAACTTCCCCTTGAGGGGACGGGTCGGGAGAGAAGCGGAAAGTGGGGAAAGCCCGAGAACTTCCCTTCCGTCCGTCCGCCCGCTCCGCCGGGCTTCGCCGCTTCCCTGCTGAGAGATGTCTGAGGCTCCTGCTCAGTGTTGCATCAAGGTAAAGCTCCATCCCCGCGTCCGTCCGGCCCCTGTCAGCGCGCAGCCCCCGGCAGAGGCAGCGCGGAGCTCCTGGTGAAGGCGGGCGGGGAACACACCGGGAAGTGGCTCCCGTCGGTTGTCACCGCGGTGCACCCATCCTCTTCCCCGTTCCCCCCCCACCCCGGGGACACACACAGGGCAGAGCCGCCGCGGCAGAGATTTCGTGGCGTGGTTTCTCACGGCAGGAGCTGGAGGCGAGACGAGAGGTTGAAATGGAGCCGCTGAGCCCTGCCCGTCCTCCCCTTCTCTCCCGCGGGGCTGGTGGCCCGACGGCCCCCGACGGCAACTTCACAGAAAGTTTCCTGCCGTCGGGGACATGCCGCTGCTGCTGCTTCCACCAGCACGGGGATGTGGGGTTTCCTTTCCTTTTCTGTCTTTATTCAGTAATGCGCATGTTATTAATTTTTACTCACTGTGTTTACTATCAATGCCCTCCCATCAGCAGGTAAGGGAGCCGGGGCTCCACAGCCTGGCCCCGTGCTGCCCGGGCCTTGGGGGATCCGTTTCTCCGTGGCTTGGTCTTTTGAAGACCGGGTTGTCCTGTGAAGTTTCTGGTTTTAAGTGCAGGCGGTGTAAAGCTGAGACGATGGAAACAGAACTGAGTTTCCTTTTTTGTCCAGATCCTTCCTATTTGCTAGAAATAGCGCTTTCCTGTCTTCTTCCCTCACCTCTCGGTCTCGTTCCAATCGTGCACTTTATGCTGGAGTTGCTTTGCTTTGCTGCCAGCCCGGAATCTCCCTCCTCCTCAGTGCTCAGTAGTAAGTCTGCCCGAGTTAAGAGTGCTTTAGCAGTTGTCTCTCCCTGACTGGAAGGAAAAGGTGACTTCCAGGCTCTAAGAGAAAGAGCCTGTAATAAACACGTATTTATTCACCATGATGCTTTTTTGTTTGCAATGTGTGTACGTTTATGGTGGGAGTCTAATATTCTATATGCTGTGACCTCAGTTTGAGAAGTTGTGGGTGTATTTTCTCTTGCTGAGTTAAATGTGATCAGGCCGGTGTCCCGTGAAGTCTCGTGGCTTAGGGAGTCTGTTTGGACTTTCCATAACACAGACAGACAAATTGGATAATGGGGTATTGTATGTGCATTGCAGGGTGGCAAAATGCTAATGCTGGCAAAACGTGTACAATTAACTAAGCAGATCCGTGTATATATGTATATGTATGCAAAATGAAATGTAAGTACTGTTTTTATTAGTAAATCCTTTGGAAAGGTAGGATGTGTTCTCTGGACAGAAGAATACAAATGCATGCCATGAGAAAGTGGTGTCATATGAGTTGTGTTTCCTTGTTTTCAATGCGTGTCATTTTGAGAATACGAAGCTTACTTCTGTTCTTACTGAAGTCAGTGATAGCGCTGCTGCTGATTTTGGGAACAGTAAAGCTGGTCCTTCCCCAGCCTCACTAAGGTATGTTACAGAATCATCTGTAAGGGTTTTGCGCTACAGAGCAGGAGGAGGTACAAACAAACTTCGAGTCTTGAAATGATTAAATGCCAAATTTTCATTATGTTTAGGCAGATACTGGGAATCTGATGTGTTTTTGAAGCGACCGATTGTAAAGATCGTGGTCTGAACTTCTTTTCATTTTCCAGTGTGTAGTTTGTTTACATGCCGGCTCGTGCAGTTATCCTTGTCAGAGAACAGAAACTACTGCTGCCGGCTTTTCTGGTGATCATTTTATTAGTTTCAAACATAGAAAGTGTATATTTTCAGACCAAAGTGTGAATTTCCAACGATAACATTTCTTCACCAGTCAAACCATTCAGGATCATTTTCTCTTTGTTTTTTTCCTAACTGCCATTGCTTTCTGGATGCTTGTTTCATTCAGGAGGAGTTAGAGGTGGTTGCAACCAGCAGCTGGATTTAAGAGGTGCTGTGTAAATGGTAGTGTGATTATACAGGTATGAGTGATGATTTCTGGAGCATGTCAGCCCAGCTTGCAGAGCGTGAGGTCAGGGCAGAGGAGCAAGCTCCTCACTGTACTCCGACTTTGGTGCTAAGCTGCTGTGTTGTTCTGAAAAGTAGCCAAGTGTTGTGCTGTGCGGGTGCTGCAGAGCTTCATTAGGAGCCTGTGAACGGGAAGCAGTGGTGATAGAGGATGTATTTTGTATGTATTTGTTTTTTCTCTTCTTCCTGCAATACTGATCAAGGTTGCGTGCAGTAAATGCCACAGCAACTGAGGTGATGAACCACAGACAGCTTCAGCAGAGGGAGTGAAGGCTGCTGCTTTGTTTATGCCCGAGCTGCTCAGTGCATGGTCTCCCCATCTCGCCTTACTAGACAAATGCTCCAATAAGATTTAGGAAAGCTCAAAGGAGGTGAAGTTTTGGTATGCCTTTAACTACTGATAATCAACATGAACTTGCAGTAATATCTCAGTTTGTGTCAAGTACTTATCAGTATGTATGTGTGATTGTATATTTATACATGCTTGCTTTGCGGCAAGTATGTGTGCTTGCTTTACATTTTCTTCCTCTGAGAGAGGGGAAACCCAATGCTAATATCCTGATCTTGCCAATGCTTGGGCGTGTGTTTGCCTGACTGATGGCAAGCAGACCCTGTAACTCCAACCGTTCTGTTGCGGCAAGGAAGTTAAGTGTCTGCAGAAAGAGTCTAAGGCTCCAGAGAGAAGTCATCGCTGGAGTTAGAGAAAGACCTTGGGTGTCGGAGGTGAGTGTGAAGGTTGGACCCTCAGTGTTTGTTACAACTTAGGGTATCAGCGTGTTCCCTGTGTGAACCAAACAAGCTTCAGGCTTGTAGCATACTCCAGTCTGAAAGAGCCCGAGGGCTTTGACTCCAAGGTGAGTCGGGAAGGGATATCTGTTGTGACTGTCGTATACGGACAGCCTTTTTCATCTCAGGTGCTGGGATGTCTGCGTTGGTAGTAAACCTGTTCCTCTGATCCTGAGCCATAGTAGTTAGCTGATTATATTATTGTGTATACTAACATGAGGCTGGCACTCGTCATGGTATTGGCAAGTGATCCTTACAGGCTCACCTCTCCTCCCCCAGATGGGAGAACTGTGGCACAGGGAGAGTGTAAACATATTGACAAATGCTTATAGGAGGGCAAAAACTCAAAGGGAGACAGGGCTAGAAGTTTAGAGAAAGGTGATGATTTTTGTGGTTAAGTAAGGGCCACGTGGTGATGAGTTCTGTTCAAAAACTCACATGGAACTTTCCAATTGTGAGGATCTCCCTGTTTTCCCCTTGAATTTTTAATACCTTGAGAATATCGCTGTGGTGTCACCATAGATGCTCAAAATTCACCAGCAAATAGAAGAATACCAAAGGGTGCAGTGTGATTTATTTTCCTTTTTATAAATCTGGCAATTTCAGTTGCTCAATTTGATTTGCCACCCGACCACAGACAAAAAAATATAGAGTTGTGGGGGAACTGAAACTGGGAATATGAGGGGCATCAGCTGCTTAAGATTTCCAAGTCCAAGGCTGCTCCAAGCCTAGGCTCCCCTTGTGTGTGCCTGGCTAATGCTTGAGCTGAGAGTGCTTTTGGTGTGCAGCACTGAAGGCACAGAGCCTTCCTGTGAATTGGGTTTTACAGCTGACTCCAGTGGAGATTTTACACAGCTGTATGCTGGCGGATGGGAGAGCTTTCTCATGCAGTGAGCTGTACGTGGTGGTCCTTGCGATTGCAAGGGACTGCAGGAGTCAGCACAGAACCCTGTAGCTCGAGCACTTGTCTCACTGGTGCTTATTTTGGATTCAAGGATGTACTTTGTAATTATTTATAAAAGGAGGAAGGGGGAAGAAGAGTGATGGTGTAAGCCAAAGGGCAAAGAATCAGCATAGTATTTGAGCTTGCAATCTTAACTGGCTTCCCCAGATTAAGTTATTTTGTAAGTAATGCTTTATGTCTCCTAATACTTCAATGATGCTGTTTTTGCGAAGAGTGCTCTCCCACCAAACGCTTTCCATGCTGAGGGACTGTTCAGCACCACATGGTCAGAATTCTGTTACCCTTAACCAAGGCTGAGTATCTGCTGGGACAGAGTATGTTCCTTAGTGTTTATTCGGGAACTTATGTACTAGGAGGAGGATCCTTCTTCTATTAGTGTCAATGACAAAACTCTCATTAAGTTCAGTGGGTGTAGGTTTGAATGAGAGAAGTACGTACTATTTAACATCTGATTAATCACTTAACTCCTTGGCACCAGCTAAATTGAATCCCTCTGAAGCAAAATTTTACTAACACTGCCCCAATTAAACACTAGTCATTAGCATTCACTGTGTCATTACAGGTGAAGTCAGTTTCCTGGGAGGCAACCCATTAAAACAGCAGCCCCAATCTGAAAATGCCCCAGTGAAACAGAGGATGCTTTAATGATAATTTGCATGCATATTGCACCTTGCATCTCAAAGTGCCTTTCGAAGGGAGGTGGCTAAGCAGTGCTCTGCTGATAGAAATGCTGATAACCAGGAGATGAATTCTTGTACAGTTACACAGAAGTGATATTCCTGCCTTTTAGAAAAGGTAGCTGGTTCCTTGTTTTTTTCCCTTCTGAAGTCTCCTGACAGAAGCTTTCCTAATAACCTGCTTACTGTGAGAAGGGAGAGCTAAGGCAACCTGTGTTTTCGGCCAGTAGTGTGGTTCTGACCTACAATCCAGAAACTGGCTAATTTGAGTTTGGTTTTGCTTTATTTCTTTACATGTGTTTGCTTCAGAGTATTTGTGGTTCAGTGCCTTCAGCCGGGCATCCCCAGAGTGGCAGCAAGTTAAAAGCCAGTGCTTCTGAAAATGTTCTCTTTGGCCTTTGCTTTCCCTATCTGTGAAACAGGCATGAAATAATAATGTAGTGCAGTAGTGAAGCTTGGTATTTGTAATGCAGCATGGGAACAAGTTGTGTTTATTATAGGAACCAGTGCCAAGGTGGTCTGATTTGTTCCTGGCTTTTTAGCTCACAGGGTGCTTGGGGGCAACGGTGTGGTTGTCTGTTGGCTCTTCTATTAGGGGCAGCCTGCCTTTGTTGAGCAGTCCAAGAGAGTGTGATACTACTGTTTCACTGTGTCCCAGTGGCTGGATCGGGCAGGGTGGTGTTCCTGTGCCCACAGCCCATACTGAACGTGGCTTTGGGAGCGGCGGGCACAAGGTGCAGGCATAGTTGTTCTGCCACAATCCTGGCTCTGGCTGAGGGCAAGAGTGCCTGGGTGGGATGGCTGCCAGATGTGGCTGCCAGAACACTCCCCGTTGCCTTCCCTTCCCTGACCACCACCCTTCCCGGAGCTCCTTGAACCTGAACACAGAGCAGGCTGCACACTGTTGTCCTAGGTGTTGTTTTCTCCTGGGGTAGGAGGGCATCCCTCTCTGTCAGGTCAGATACACCTTCATCATCTGACAAGGGAGGGCCACTGGCAGAGGCAGTGGCTGGTGATCAGCTGCCAGCGTTGCCACAACAATTAATGTTTAGGTTGCAATATGTCCTTGTGCTTCCTGCGGGAAGGAGGCCACCTGGGACAGCCCATGGGTGGGATGTTCCTCTAGGCAATTGTGAAGAAGTCAAACTGAGCCCAGGTATGTGCTTCAGTTCATCCTGAGCAAAAAGACCAGGCAGGCCACCAAAGCCTCTGTGCCTTTAACAGCAGAGTCATGGCAGCTGATTCCTGCTATTGTGGGTTATTTTTTTTAGGTCTACAACCTAAGCCAAATTTAGACCATATTGGTTCTGGTGTTGCTGAGTTGTCTTCAGGCAGTGTTTTGCTGGAGCACAGAGGACAGCTACTCTTATCTATGAAACATATGGAACTCGAGGCTAGATTGTACTGGTTTACTTTTTTCTTTTTTTCTTCCCAAAATGCAACTTCTGGCAGGAAAATACATGCAGAAAACTCCAGACGAAGTTGAACTTGTTTATCGAATGTCTGGAGCAGTGGTAAATAAAGGATTTTGAAAGGAGATAAGCTTTTCATTAATAGATGGTATTGCTTCTCTTCTGTAATGCTGTGAGCTCCAAAGTGAGCTGGCTATAGCAATTAAGGAAAGCTGTAAATGATTCTTCATCTAAATGATTTTTTCCAAAGGTTATTCCTTGTTAAGTCACGTGCTTATTCTTTGCTTCAGTGGTGTTCTTGTACAGTTTGCAAATGCTGTCCTGGTTAAGACAGTCCTGTGGGGAAATGGGCATGAAAGAGCGCGAGCTTCTCCCTGTGGTATTTATGTTGGTGTTTTGTGGAATGTTTGCACACGGAAACAAATAGCATTGTAAATCATTTTAAAGATGTGTATAACGCCAGGAGTAGCATTGGGTGTGACGGCAAGAGTTAAGTGTTCCTACAACTCCACAAAAATACTTCCAATGTGACAACCAGGCTTTACATGGTAAACTATTAGCAGCTGCCTAATATTAAATCCAGAGTTTGGATGTTTAATTTCAAAATAAAACGAAACGTGGTTATAAATAGGAACAATGAGTGATTTCTTGGTGGGTTGTTGTGTTGGTGGGTTGTTGGTTTCGTTTTTTTTTTTTGCTTGTGTCTGCTTTTGTTGAGGGGTTCTTTGGGTTTTTCCTAGCTCGCTCAGGTAGCATATGATCAAGCTTGGAAATTAGTTGTTTGGAGAAGTCTTGAGAGTTTAATCTGGAGTAAACCAACTGGCATCCAATAAGGAGAATCCTTGAAACCGAGGGAATGCAGTGGGGAGAGATATTCTTTATATAGTTTGAATTTCAACAGAATAAGGCTGAAGTGATTTTCCATTATGTCTTTAGTGGGATCCTCAAAAACATCTATTAACAGTAACTAGGAATGTTTTCTAAATGGAATAGGATTCTATGGAAATCCAGGAGCTTGGAGTTCTACCAGATAAATTAAATGTTTAGTAAAAGTGCCAGAGATAGCAGTACTGGAACTCAGAGACAGATTTATCCAGTTAGTAGGGCCACAACAAGGCATTCAGTATCTGCAAAACACATCTCTTTGTTCCCTTTCTCTTTTTTCCTAAAAAGGACTTCATATAAAAGCGGTTTCCATCATTGATGGAGCACTGCGAAGCTCTGCTGATGTGCTTTAAGATCAAAGGGAGCAAACTCAGCATTACAGCAGTATTGGGGAGCTCCTTCCCGCTTTCAAGGAACTCATCTGAGGTCTCTGTTGGGATTCCTTCCGTAACAGAAGTAATCACTATTTTCTTCTCATGGATTAGGAGTGGTTGTTTCACTGTGTTACCTCTTGAAAGGCTGTTCTCATCTTCCTACCTGCCAGGTGCTTTAAAACTTGGGCAGAGCCAAGCCTTCTTGGAGCTATCCAGGAGTTGAGGCTAGAGGTGGTGGGTTGGGACGAACCGCGGGTTTTGGGATGAGGGTGTTGGTCCCAGTTATCACTGGAGGCTACTGGGAAGAAAAACATTCCCTGGCAGATGGATCCTCCCTGTCACATCCATAAGAAGCTGCTTGGGTGTTTCCAGCAGGCAACAACTGTGTGAGAATGGCTGCAACTTGAATCCTGCAGAGCAATGGGGTTAGTGTTCATGGGCCATTGTCAGCTGTGGCATTGCCTTTCAATTATGGTGGCTCTGGCTTTGGCAGCTTCACCCCATCTCCAGAGGACCAGCTCCCTCCAGTTTAGAGCATCACTGTGCTGAGTCTGGCAGCCTGGGTAGGTACATGTAGGTGCCACTTACCAGGCTGGGGCTGTGCTGTCACTGTGGAGTAATGGACCCGCCATCTCCCTGGGGATGAGGAAAAGAAGGGCTGAACTGTTTTCACAGAGGGGTGAGGATGCACTTGTTCCTGCTAACTCCCAGGGTGCCAGGAAGGAGGGCACCAGGTTGCAGGAACAGGAGTGCTGATGGGTGTAAAAGATATTTCTCAGTTGGCAGTCTGAGTGGTTGTGTTGCTGTCAAATGGCTTGAGCAAATGGGTTCTCTGGAAGAGGACTCCGGGAAGAGTGTGGGAGCAGCTTCCAGGGGAAGAACGTTATGGGCTGTAAAATATTTCATGGCATGTGGCCTGAGATATGTATCGCACGTTGGATGGTAAACACTGGGCTCAACCACACTGGAGATGGTGTCTTAGCAAGCTACCTACCTCACACCAGCTGAGTCACCAGAGCCATCCATGACTGACCATGCGCTGGCTTTATTACCTCCCAACTGGGACAAATTACAACTTCTTTTAAACCTCAGAATAAGAAGAGAGTGAATTAATAGCGTATACACTGTCAATTAGCACAGCCAGGTGAACCACGCTGATGGGCAGTGGCTGAGTTTTGCAGCCTTGGAGAAGTGGGCGGAATGTGCAGTATATATATATATATATGGGTTTTTTTTCCTTCATCTGGGTAGTTTAGAGTGGGGCTCTCTGATGGCTCTTCTGCTTAACAGAAACAGTGCGGTCTCCTTGAGCTATTTGGTACTGTTTGCTGATAGACCTCCCAGAACTGGTCTGGCAGCTGAGAATGGATTTTAGGAAATTATTTGGTTGGTGAATAAAAGAAAACAGAGCTCAGTTTTCAATTTGGGGTCAAGCAGGCAAACAAAACTGTAGTGGGAAAGGAGCAGGCAGTCAAATAGGAATTATCTGTACATTGTAGTTTGAATCTGTGCCGTGTATCAGTTCGGATTAGAGTGTGTTTTTAGGAAGGTTTTTAGTTCAGCAAAAGAGAGAGAAATGGGCAGTGAAGTTGCCTTGTGAAACTTCCATAGGAAGAGAAGCTACACTGCCTACGACTCTCCAGCTTGGAGACTGCGGAGGGAGGTACAATAAAAATCTGTAAGATCACACAGAAGTGTAGTGTGGTGAGCAATTGTTTCAGATAGTACAAAACTAATTACTAGTCTTCATTTGTGTTAAATTATGGAACTCACTGCTGCGGGATGCTGTGGAGACTAAGTTCAAACGGGTTTTTGAGAGAGAGAGGAGGAATAGGTGAAGATACTAAGTCTAACAGCCACAGGGCCGACAACACATGCTATAATTGCACAAGGGAAACATTGCTTTTTCCGTCTGTTAAACCTTTCCTGAAACAGAGACTTCCTGTCTTCTGGGGACAAGATCCCAGGCAAGATAGACTTGTTCTGATAATGTGTAGGCATTCAGATGCTTCAATGTAAAATTTTACACCCTGGAAGGATGGTCTCAAGTGCTTACTAGTTTCCTCTGGATTGTTTCCTAAGTCCTGGTCCCAGCAGTCTTGATTTCAGGAGCACTGGAGAATTGTAAGTGGGAAGAGACCTAAGGAAGAATTTGTGGCTGTGACTCAGAGAGATTTGTGAAGTCAGGGTTGCTAGGACTAGCAAGAGGCTGGCTTTGTTGCTTTAATTACTGAGATTCAAATGAAAGAGGGGAAAACCTTTAGGGAATACATGGAAGAGGAATTACAGATCAGCATTTAAAAAAGGGGAAGTTTTTTAGTTATGGGGAAAAGACATTGTTTGCTTCCAGGAGCCAAGTGTGAGTTGACCTGTGCTTTCCCAAAGGTCTCCCAGTTTCCATTATCACCCGTGTGAAATGTGCTCCTGAAACATTAACTCTTTTTCACATATGTGACAAATGGTGTCCCAATCGGAGCTTGCAGCCATGGGCATGAGAGTTGCTGCTTTCATTGCCTGGCCAAATGTTGCAGGCAGTCACTGAGCTGCCTCTCTCACTAAGAAGTGTTGTCATTTGTACAGACGCTTTTGATTGTGACTTGCCTTTTTTTAATGGCAGATGGAAGAATGGATGTACAGAATCAATTCTTACATTGTTTTGCATGTGTACTTTTAAGTTGTTCCTGAAGAGTGAGTGATTCACGGTGTTGGACAGCCATTAAAGCGTATCGATGTGCAGCTAAATATGGTCTTCAACCTAAATATAGTTTTTTCTGCTAATCTCTACAATGTCTACAAGTATCTGTTTAAGAAATTGGCTAACCTTATGCAGATTTAGTTAGGGTTTTATATTGGGAAATAACAAATCATTTGCTGGGTGATTGGTTTTATTTTGGTTTTATTTTACATGCTGTTTATGCTGCACAGCACTTGGCTTTACAGTGAAACGGAATTCCAAGTGCAGCATCCCCCCTCAAAACCCCAAGCATAAAGTAGTTCTACAAAACCCAGTAGTTTTGATAATTACACATGAGAAGGAACATGGTTCATTTTAAGGTGATGTTACTTAATAAATGACAAGCATTTTTTATTAAGCTGATGAAATATTTCGTTTTCAGTTGCACTGATTTTTTTTTTCTTGCGGATTAAAATAATTGCATAGACTTGAAAAATAGACTGGTTTTTTTTTTTGTTCAGAATATGTCCCTCTGAGAAAAATTTGTATCATAGTCTTGAAACTCCAACAAACTGCAGGTATTTCTAGACACACGCTGGTGGTTGCAGGAGTCCAGGTGAGCAGTCCTGCAGCTCAGGGCTGGAGCTTCTGCCCTGGTTTGCACCAGAGCTCCCAGACTGTGCTGCTCTCAGCTCAGCCACCTTCATAGCTACACCCCCTGAAACTAAGAGCTGTTCAGGGCTGCTGCAAGATGGGAGCTTTGACATGAGCTGGCTTTCTATGCCCATGTGCCTAGGGAACTGCTTGAAGTCAACAGGGATATGGTATCTGTATTTCTGCACACCTGCTCTAAGCAATGGGAATGGAGGTTAGTGGTGGAAGGCAAACAGGAGCAGGGGAAGTAGGGTGGGATTGGGAGTGAAGGAATTAAGACGTGAAGGGGAGGAGTTTGCAGTGGCAGCAACTGCAACCAGCTGGGCCCATTGAGCCTCCTGTGGAAAGGGTAAAAATCTGCTTTAGAAGGTCACAAGAGGCAGAGGCTGCGTGAAGCTGAATTGGGAAGGGTTATTCTCATCTTATGGGAACAGGGAGGATCAGATGGAAGCATCTGGCAGTTTTAAAGAGGGAGAGGTATGTTTTCCCACAACATACAGCGAGGTCACTGAATTTACTGCCAGGAGCTGTATGGCTGGGCCAAACAGGCAACTGGTTTTAAAAGAGTTCATACTAGACGGATCTGTTTGGGACCATTAGTTGTAAAGATACAGCTGCAGTACTTGGCTCAGGAAGCCACTAACCTGTGGGGTGCTGTGAAAGAGAGAGTTTATTCCTTGTGCTTTCTGCCCTGAGCATTTCCTGCTGGGTGTTGCTGGAGATGTGGTGCTAACTTAGATGTTTGGGCTGACCAGAACTACTGTGTTTTTCCATTTGCATGTAGGGCCTTCATACTTTGGTGCTGGACGCTGTACAGATGCCTCTGACAAGTGGAAAAGTAACAGTTGAGAAAACCTCTCATGTGAATCAGACATTCTGCTCTGTTTCTTGATCTTTGTTGTGACGTTTCCTCAGCAGAGGTAGCCTGACCATCTGAGATGCATGAGGCCTATGAGTTGTTCAGGTTATGAAGGACTTTGCTTGGGAAAATTCCTAGGGATTTTCCTGTCCTTGACTCTCCTCTTGGGCTGTGTCACCATTTATTGGCAGAAAGTACCCTGACCTATTTTATTTCTCTAGGTTTTTCCCAAAATTTGGCTGACGGAGGGTGGAAAAAATAATTAGATTCTTGGATAATTCAAGTGCTACGTGCTGTGTCAGCCGCACCTCTTCTGATGGCTGATAAGAGACAAGTGAGCACAGTTCCTTGCAAGATGGGGATGCGTTTGTTTGGATGGCCCAAACACGTAACTGCATGACTATGTGGCTGATGAACAGGTGTTATACAATACAGGGACAATTCCAGTACTTCCATTAATGTATTCCATCAGCAGGCCTGAAACCTGCTTTGGAGT
This sequence comes from Forpus xanthops, assembly GCA_032466535.1. Taxonomy (NCBI): domain Eukaryota; kingdom Metazoa; phylum Chordata; class Aves; order Psittaciformes; family Psittacidae; genus Forpus; species Forpus xanthops. The sequence continues at coordinate 32,402 of JASSUY010012880.1, read as the reverse complement.
GACTTGATTTGATAGTTCAATCTCTTTGCCTTTCAATCCTGACTCTTCTTTTCAAGTTCCTAATTGCTGAGAAAATTAGGAAGGAAGTGTTGTTTACTGGATGCCTGGGCTTAATTTTTCCACACATAATGATTAAGAAGTGAGTAAGCTGGCAGGCAGCGCCTTCTTGGTGGGACCCTGTGTACACCAAGTGCTTTCCTTCAGTACAAGTTGAGCTGTTTCTCAAACCACGTTTATCATGCACCAGTGCAGTCAGTGGGCAGTTAGAACTCGAAAAGTGTGGTGGCTAAAAGGGAGAAAATCAAACCTGCGAATGCTTCTATGTCCTTTGCCAAGCCCCACATCTAGAATGGTGTCCTGCAGCAGGCAGACACCACAGCAGCTTGCTCTCATGTGGTACGTATTTACCTGTCTTCAGGCTGAACTTGTGATGTCTGTGCTGCACAGCCTGCTCACCCTTAACTGGGAATAGGCTCTTCTTTTGCTGTTTCCAAGTGCTGCCTGGATGTCTGAAGGCATAATACGTGTTTCCAACAAGGTAAAGTAGAGGCATAAATTCCCAAAGGATGTGGATAGCTGAAGATACTTGGTTTTCCCAGTGTTGAATGTAGTTTTATCATTCCGTACAAAAGTGAATTAAAGTATATCTGTATCCCGCAATGCAGAGGCTGGACGTGCACTTTTCTAACGCAGTGTGCATCATGATCCTGTGACCGAGAACTGTATTATTTGCCTGAGTTTTTTAGATCATCTTTAGTTTCTTACTGATACCCTAACTGTTTGTGCCAGGCTGCTTTTATCTCCTCAGTTTCCCACCCAGCCTTTGAATTTATGTGTGGTTCATGGTGCTACAGGAGTGGGTGCTGGAATGCCATCTGTGGACAAATGAACAGTGCACTCTTGAATGCAGCCTTCATTTTTAGGCTGGTGAGGCAAGGTTAAATTTTCCCATGCCTGCCTTTCCCAGCACTCAGCCTGCCTCTTTCTCACATTCCTAAATGGATAGCTGTTTTGTCCACACACAGTCACCATACTGCATTTTCCTTCAGGTTTTTACCTCCAGTTTTACCTCGCCTTTCATATGTTTGAAGCCACAGTCCTTAAAAGTGATGGTGACAAGGCTACTGGGAAAACACAGCCCTTGGAGATTGCAAAGTCTGTTTGTTCTTCAAGTCACTTGAAATAAGAGCTAAATGATATGCTTAGTTTTAGAAAGCAGCAGTATTCTACCTGGTCTTGTCCTTCTAGTGGAAAAAAGGTGAGGGTTTGATAAGCTATATGGCAGTACAGGGGTAAACTTAGTGATTTAGCCCATTAGTGGGAAGTACTTTAACTTTGATTTCTTAACAGTGTGTCAGATAAAAGAAGAATCGTAGCCAGTCTGACTTCCCATTGCTGCTGGCTTGCACAGCTTCAGCTTAAAATAAAAAGGCAGCACGCAGATCCCAGTGTGCAAAAGTGACAGGCTGCTCACGTGGCAGTTTTGTTAACTTCCTGCCCTCTCTTTCTCCATCTCAGGTCTCACTTCTGCCCATCGTTAATTATTCTGGCTAGGGGCTTGCTAAGAAGCCCTGAACAGCAAACGTTTTTCCAGGCACAAAGAATTTGCGCTGAGGTGTTTGTTTTTCCCATGGCTAAGTAATGTGTAGTCTCCTCCTGGTTTGCCTCTTTACATGTCTGTCATTTCCATTTTCACAGGGTGAGAGTGTTCTCCCTATGTGCTGCCCTATTTGTTGCTGTAACGTGCATGTAGGAGGTCATGGATTGTATTGTCAGGCTATTCTAGAACATGTTTTCTTTTGAAGTACAGTACAATTTGGCATCATAAGAGGTGAGGCTCTTTAAGCATGATACAAAGAAGAGTCCTGATCAAGATGTGGTGAGACAAGTGAAAATCGTGACTTGCGCAGGGGTCCTTCGTCTTCATCCTAGGTTAAGCCTGATAGTTCTTGAATTCTCCTGTGGTATGGCTGTATGATACTGTCATACGAGCCTTCCCTGCCTCTGCCAGTGCCTCTGTGAAGCAATATCTGCCCATATCAAACTTGAGGCTGATGTGAAGCTGCTTTAACCATTCTTTAAAGGCACTGCAAGTGTGCCTTTGTTATTTTGCTGAAGAAGTGGTTTGATGAGACTCTTAAGCTAAGATGGCAGCACCCTACAAGATCTTGTCCCACCCTTCCCCTTCTTCCTCCCATGTGCTGGCACAAATGTTTGGGCGGCCCTGTGCTTGATAGGGCAGCAGATCTAGGTGAAAATGGACAGCCTGTGCTAGCGCAAGGCAGAGCATGGTGTGGAGGTGGTGGGAATGAGCAGCTGGGAACAGGAGGAGGGCAGGGCACGTTTTTCAGGTGGCGGTGCCAGTTGATCTGGGATTAAAGTGTTGATGAAACTCAGAGTAATGCTTTGGTCAGATCTGCGTTACCTGACATCAGAACCAAAGCTTTTAAAGGTGCACGCCTACTTTCTTTACAAGAATCATCCCTTTAGGCTAGATGGAGTAGCTACAGGAAAGGTGGTCACTGGATCAGGAAAACATGGTGATGATTGTACTGAGAAGTGATCTCTCCTTTTGCCAGCAGACACCAAGGGTCTGAAGCAGCATAGTTTGCTCTTATAGTGTGAAGGGTAGAGCTGTTGCCTGGAGCTGTGAATGAGCTTTCTGGTATTAGCGCAAGGCCCCGCTGCTGTCATCCACAGACTTCCAGCCGTGCTATGGCTTGCTTTGTGTTTCTGAATGCACCTTGGCTGTGCTGTTTTGGTTTAGTTGTAGGAGAACGCTGCTTTAATAAAAGGAGGAACTTGCAGGTTTTGAGTCTTCTGAGAGAGACTGAGAACACTTACTGCCAGACCCCCTGCTTTCATTACAAATTTACACTGTTCTGTACCCCTGATGCTCACAGACGCTCAGGAGTTGTTTAACCATGCAGCAAAGCATGAAGCCTCTCTGGTTCAGGGGAGGAAGTTAGTCCCACATTCTTAATCTAGAGGCCATTCCATAGTTCCAACTATCTGTTAAAATTGAGTCCTCCAGTCATGCAAACAGGGAAATATTTTCAGTCCATACACAAGAGCTCTGGGAGCCATGCTTGTCTTAGTTTTCCCAGGAAGTTGGTATGTATGTCTTGTATTGGATATGCGGTGAAAGGTATTTGGGGCAGCCTTTCTGTAGAAAACCAGGCCAGCTCATAGATCTTGTTTTACTTTTCTTATATCTTCCACGTTGGCCTTGCAACATGGTTATAAAAATATACCAGCCTGGCCTGGTATATATACTCATTATCCTGGACAGGGAGATAGACTTGGGTTAAAGGTACTGTATGGAGATACAGGAGGTTTTAGTTTAGTCTCTGCTCTGCCACTGCATTCTCTGTGACCTTGACATCATTTAATGTGATTGCCCCTTCATAAAGCAATAACGCCTGTGAAAATTGAGTCAGATTATAGAATTGTAGAATAGTTAGGGTTGGAAAGGACCTTAAGATCATCTAGTCCCAACCCCCCTGCCATGGGCAGGGACACCTCCCACTAAACCATGTCACCCAAGGCTATGTCCAACCCGGCCTTGAACACCGCCAGTGATGGAGCATTCACAACTTCCCTGGGCAACCCATATCTAAACTTCCCCTGTTTAAGTTTGAACCTGTTACCACTGGTCTTAGCACTACAGTCCCTAGCATCCTTATAGGTCCCCTTCAGATACTGGAAGGCTGCTATGAGGTCTCAAAGCAGCCTTCTCTTTTCCAGGCTGAACAGCCCCAACTCTCTCAGCCTGTCTTCATACGGGAGGTGCTCCAGCCCCCTGATCATCCTCATGGCCTTCCTCTGGACTTATTCCAACAGTTCCATGTCCTTTTTATGTTGAGGACATCAGAGCTGCACACAATACTCCAAGTGAGGTCTCACTAAAGCAGAGTAGAGGGGCTGGATCACCTCTCTCAACCTGCTGGTCACGCTCCTTTTGATGCAGCCCAGGATACGGTTAGCTTTCTGGGCTGCAAGTGCACACTGCCTGCTCATGTTCATTTTCTCATCAACCAACACCCTCAAGTCCTTCTCCTCAGGGCTGCTCTGAATCTCTCCTCTGCCCAACTTGTAGCTCTGCCTGGGATTGCTCTGACCTAGGTGTAGGACCTTCCACTTGTCATGGTTAAACTTCATGAGGTTGGCATCAACCCACCTCACAAGTGTGTCAAGGTCCCTCTGGATGACATTTCTTCCCTCCAACGTATCAACTGAACTACACAGCTTGGTGTCATCAGCAAACTTGCTGAGGGCGCACTCAATCCCACTGTCCATGTCACTGACAAAGATGTTGAACAAGACCTGTCCCAACACCGATCCCTGAGGGACACCACTCGTTACTTGTCTCCAGCTGGACATTGAGCCATTGAGCACAACTCTTTGCGTGCGATCATGGGTAGAAGCTGCTTGTGCCTGTAATACAAATAATTACTAATGATCTTGCCCCAACAGCTTCCTGGGTTGATGAGTACTGCAGGATTATTGGCAGCAGGACTCAGGGTTTAACAGTACTGGGGATGATTTTGGATAGTTTGTTTTTTTTTACTTAAACTTGTTCTTCAAACTCCATCTGAACTACTCCTAAAGATACTGCTGTGTTTTTTTGTGCATAAAAGGATGCCTGAACCATGGCTAGGGTGATGAACTTAAAATGTAATGAAAATTAGTATTAAAACCTGCAGTGTAGAACTGCTGAGCTATCTGTTTGGTGTTACCCCAACAGTAGCGGTTGGAGTAGGTTCTAGTGAAATGGTTTCTTTTGGCTGATAACAACTTAGATGATTGTTGCGGTAAAGACTTGAGAAATTCTTCTTCCTCTTCCAAAGTTATTTAAAAACTTAAAGAAGCATTTTCAGCTGAAGGAAGAAAGAAGTTGCTCTTCAAGACCCAAGTATTTACTGGAGATAAGGCAAATGTGTGTGAGTGGACCTGATTTCTGTACTCCACTGAATTCAGGAGAATTTGGCTGAAGCCTATAGTGATAACTGAGCAAGAGATAATTGATAAAGGAAACCTCATTATTAGTCAGTGGCACTGGCCATAATAAAAGATAGTCAAGACAGATTTTGTCACACAGGTAAAAATCACTACTTTTAATTCATTTTCTGAAGGCTTGAGCATGAAAAAGTGTATTTGGTTTAAAAGGAATGCAGCAAACTCTTAGAAGTCTGGTCAGATTCCTAGAGATTTGTCAACAGCAAAGTCAGGTTTCCCTTTTAATTCCTATTATTTTTTAATTTTGAGGTATTCTCATACACAGCAAAATGATTCAGCATTTCAGAACTTCATTTGGTTTCGCCCTGACTCAGCTTGGGGAAGTTGACTGAAACAACACCTTTCCCTCAGAATACAGACGTGTTTCCTAATAATAATAACTTCTGATTAGCAGATGATGCACCAACAGCAACAAAAATAGGAAATGATGGTATAAAGTAGCAATTGTTTTTCCTCTACTCTTGAATGTGCATGATGCCCCTGTCTGACAGGCAGCCTGGCTGGGGAGGAGGTGACTCGCTGACCTTTCTTGCTCCTGAACAGTAGGTAGCACTGATGCTGTTGCTTCTCTGCAGCCACAAGAGGTGACTTGCTGTCTGATTACCTGTCTCCTCCCCTACACCAGCGCAAGACTTTGCAATTTGAGACTCAACAGGGCTGACCTTGCTGGGATGAGTCACCTGTCTTTGATGTGTGTGCACTATTGATGGCAGAAAACAAAGGCAGAGATGCTTGCTGGCTGTGATACAGGTCTGCTTTCCATGGCTCTCAGTGCATCAGGTGGAGGCATCTTTTCCTTCCAGGCCTGCAAGTTGGAGAACATAACTGGGCTTACATGCTGAGGGAGGGTTTGTATTGCCTCCAGCCACTTCTAAACCACTGATAACATCTCTGAGAAGTATGAAATTGATGCAGGAGCTACTTCAATACTTTAGTCAACTGCTGTCTTCAGTTGTTCGGTCTGCTTTGTTTGGTCCAAATGTTTGATCCACCTGTCTTTCATTCATCTGACTGTTATTTTATTATCAGTTCCTTGTGTGTACTGCGATTGGAAGAAATCTCCATTTGTTGTTAGTCTGCTTTCAGATTTATTTAAAGTGCTTGTCTACCTTGGTTTTATCTCCTGTCCTACCTCAGAGATGTGTTTTTCTTCTATCACCCCTAGCTGAACACTTTGCATCATACATGGGTACCTAGGTGTCAAGGTAGTAGTACCGTAGTACAAACTAGTTGTACCATAGAACTTCTTCAGCATGGACTGGATAGTTATTAGACAACGATGAGGTCCAATGCTGAATGTTTTTGTCTTGTCAAATTTAAAAAGGAAAGAAGCCCTACCTGGAACACCTCCCTGTAAAATAAGTCCTGCCAGTGCTGCTGCGTCACTGGTGGTGTGGACTCTTAAGTGCTGTTAAGGGACAGTGTCTCTGACCTGACAGTGGGCTCCCAGGGATTACTCCCTTCCTTTTCATTTTCTAGGCTGAAATGGTCAATGTTTGCCATCTTGTTTGAGAGCAGGCACAGAATCTACATCTCTTCTAAGTTGAGTAGCTGGACATAGGGTTTTGGAGCTGCTCCTGCTGGGCTTATATCAGTTTCAGGGCCTCATTTTTGTTGGATCCATCCGTGAATTAGCTCAGCTCAAGCAATGTTAATTGTGCAAGTTTTACTTGAGACCAGTACAGCAGACAAGGAAAGGTGTGTGTATGTGTGTGGGAGGATGTTTTCAGCCCTGTAAATAATAATCTCCAACTCTCCGCAGGTCATTTCTTTCTTTCCTCTCCCATTACTCCCAAAGATTGTTCCTGCGTGTTTTATGGGTGAGATAAGGTTTCCTTTGTAAGTTAGGTGCCAATTTGAGCTTCAGTCAGAAGCTTTACAAAAAGGTGATTGAAGTGCTTGGGGGAAGGAGCTCCCTTTGAGCATTTTCCCTTGCCTGCTGGGTATCCCTGTGCAGAACTGTGGGTTCTTAAATGCCTTGAGAAAGGGCAGGGGGATAGGTTCCTGGAAGTTTTCTTTCCCTGGGGGACCCCTGAGGAATTTTGCTCCCACTTGCAGCCACTTTGCGGTGAGTACAAATGCACCTCGCTGTATACTTCTTGGAACCGGGGCTCACTCTCTACTTGCATCTCAAGTAGTGGTGCTGCATGTGTTTGTGTACCCGTCCTCACTCCCTGAGATTGTGGTGGATTTTTGGCCACCTGTGGTTGGAAGCAGAGCTGCTGAGGACTCTGCATGTGTGTGTATAGAGGGATAGCAAATTAGAAAATGAGAGGTTGAGAGGCTCAAACAGCTTCCTGAGAGTGTGGGAGTACAGGGCAGAGAAAGGAAGAGAAATCTTTTTGAAGCTATATCACTGCTTTACACGGACAAGAATAGCAGGCAGTGTATTGACAAAGTGGTGTGAGGATAAATGTGGCTGCGTAGCAAAGCCTCAGTGCTGTAAAAATCTCTGCTGTCCACCAGTGAAACAAATTCTTCCAGCATCAGTGCAGTTTCACTGGTATGGTTGAGGCCATGCTCCTGTTGGCATAGCTGTTAGAGTTGGTGGGCATTGCTCTGCATGTGTATGCGGTGTGCATGCAACCCTTCTAAAAACTGCAGAGGAGATGTAAGGAACAGTGCAGGCCATATCCTTTGACATGTGCTACTCCTGGGAGAAGAGATGAGGTAGCTGGGTATTCTCCTATTGCAGATCTGTAATGTATAATGTTCGTGCTAGGTACTGGGCCCTGGGAGATTGAATCCTTCCTCTAGCTTGTGTAAGGTCCATCTTGAGAGGGATTAAACTTCCTGCCTGAAAGCCTGTAGTGGATAGTAACCAGGTCTTGGTTCCATGGTGGAGCAAGGCCCAGCTTTTGTTTCACGTTTCGGCCACTGTTTCAAATGCCTTAACAAAGTAAATCAGTATAATTTCTTTTGATTTTCTAACGGGTAAACTGAGGCAAAGAGGAGCACTGGTGAAAAAGGAACAGTTTATTTAGCATCTGCCACTCTAAGATAGGAGTAGCAACCTGTTCTAGCCTGGTTCTTTGAGCACTTGTTCAACAGAACATTGAAGCACATGCTTAATGATAAGCATGACAATAACTCCTGTGCCATGCCCTCTTTTCAGAGCACTGTGAGCAGTATTGCTCACTGAACACAAACTGCAGGGCTGATTCCACTTATACCAACCCATTAGGATTGCCCATGCTGACAGCCAGGAGAAAGCTGATGTAAAGGGTGTCAGCATCTGGCTTGTAGAACCTGTCCTAAGGATGCAGGAGATGGGGCAAACAGTCATCTTTACAGTGGAGAAGTGTTACCAGTTGGGTTGCAGGAGATGGAGACAAACAAAATTGCCCTGACAGTTGGCTCTTGGATGGAGTTGACTTGAAAAGAAACTCCTGGTGGGCTCAGAACAGTCACAGAGAGAGCACAAGGCCCCCAAGCAAACAGTTTCATGCAGCAGTGTAATGACCCCTGTTAGTCATCCTTTGAGCATTTAAGCAATATAGTTACTCTGTTTAAAAGAACCAACCACCTAAACCAAAAACAAACCGCAGGCCAGATGAACAGTGACTGTTCCAATATATCCACCTGCCTGTCTTCAGAGAGAGCTTCAGTCTTTGCAATTAGCATAAGGTGTTTCACAATTATGTGAAGAAGCAGACTTAGGTCAGCATTGGAAGCTGCTTTAATGAAGCCCAAGGTTTGACAGCCAACCTAGCTTTTGTAAGAGCAGCAGTTATTGTTGTCAAGAAAATGAACTTTTCCAGGGTCTCAACTTGGGAGCTGTTTGCAGGGTGGTGGGATTACAGTGGCTAGAAAGAGTGATACAAATCCATTTGCTGTCTGAGTCCTTCTCATACATCATATGAGATACCGTTCATTTTTCCTTCTTCTGTAAGCCAATCTTAGTTCAGTATATGCCTCTGAGCATTTTGATCATCTTGCCACTGATACTTGGAAGAGTATGATTCAGAACTTTCTCCTGGGATAGGTTTTTCTCAATGGAATTGCTTAGGAGAGAATGAGTTTCAGGATCGTATCTCAGGAACGTATGTACTTGTGTTTCTTTCTAGCTATATATGCAGGATTTTGGGGAGTGTGCCAATCTTAGCATCAGGACTTAACCCATTCAGATTAGAACCAGTGGGAGTTTCCATTACTAATTGCTGCCGATATCCTGGAAGTACTCAAACTGTGTAGATGACATAGTCACTGGTGGTCATGCTCAGTGATAGGGTTTACTGGTGGACTTGGCGGTCCTGGGGTAATGGTTAGACTTGATGATTTTAAAGGTCTTTTCCAACCTAGTTGATTCTATAATTTTATGATTCTGTATGTGTGTATATACACAGATATCAAAAGCATTAAGAGTGAGCCACACAAAGTCAGACACTGAGGGTGACACCATCAGCTCATAATTTTGTGATCAAAATTCCAGCTCATAAATTTGGGATCAAAATGTATGTAATTGTTTTATGCTACATGAAGTGCAATGTACATTATATATATCATAATGCCATGTGCATTGTATGGTGTTGTCTGGTACTTTTGTTGTGAAAATTAGACTACTGTATGCTCCCTAAAGAGTCTGAAGTGGACTTTTTGTCCACTTTCTCATGGGTGACTTGTTAAGCTCCCTATGTGCTCCGGTGCCTCAGTATTCCCTGCATGTAAAAAAACAAAACACAAGATAAATGCTGCTGTATTGCCTTGCATTGCTGGGAGGCACTTTAACTGTGCTGCTGCCTGTACAACACCTTGTTCCACAGGATGTAAGCACAGGCTAGTAGCAACCAGGGGCTGATGTTGTCTGTGATTTTTAATGCATGTAGATAACTTAGTTTCCACAGAGGAGAAGTAAATTCTGTGAAGGATTGAAGGGGGTGAATAGGTGTCTAAAGATGAGTGAAAGGTAAGGCTGGTAAATGGAAGGAGGGGAGAACTTGGTTACTGCCATGAAGGTACTACCAAATTGGGAAGCATTGGGTTAACATCCAATTCCATAGCCAGAAGGTTTAAGAATTATTTAAATATCATATGCATAGCGATTTAATAAATGGTTAAAAGATTTAATTAAAGGTTAAAATTTTTAAATGGTTGGTAGAAAGCTAGAGACATAACGGAGGGAATATTTTTATCTTTTTGTTTTGGAAGGTGCATGAGGTAGATGGAACTGATGGTTCAGAAAGGGATTGCTCATCTCTGCAACATCTCAAAAGGTCAGGATTAGCAACTAATCGAGCCTGGCTGAAGAAAGAGAAAGGAACATACTTCCTCTCTCATAGAAACTTGCAATTTGTGATGCAGATTGCTGGGAGGCACATATACCAATTTTGAAACTTGTCCTTAGCTCACCCAGGTAATTGCCATACATGAGATGTGCATCACAAATTGTGCTAAACTTTCATAGCCAAATTAGCAGAATCGTGCAAAACTTGTGTGATCTCAGGTCTGTGACTCAGGCCTGGGGGCTGGAAACAGCGAGGATTTGCTGGACCTGCACTTGATTTTGGCCAAATATAGGTTGAGTGTCTTGATGGTTTGAGGGTGAAATAATTGAAAACTTTTATGTTTACAGTGATGATCGTGGTTAAAGGACTAAAACAACGGCTCTTGATCCGAACATTCCCAAATTTGGAAGTCTGAAATCCACATCTGGTTAGAATTTTTAGATGGAAAGATTTTACCCTTAAAAAAATCACTCATGCTTAAACTTAAACAACCACAGAATAAATCCCACAGAAATGACAAAACATTACATGGAGTGAAGTTTTTGGGGAAGGAATTGATTGCAGTGCTCGTCACCTTGATGTCCTTAGTTCCCACTACTAATTTCATGTTGCTCAAGTTAAAAAAAGAAGCTGGTGGATTAAAGCAAGGTGTATATCGTAGTTTGAGACGTTCTCTTGGGCTGCCTCATGGTGAGGAAGTTAAGGGTTAATAATTTGCTCTGTCTGCTCTTGATGTATAGATGTAGTCTTTGCACACCAAGAACACACTTCCACAAATGCACATGGGTCCCGCTGGGTTTGGTGGGATTACTCACGTGGCTGAATGCCTGCAGACTCGCAGCTTGGTTTTATATGATTCTTTTTTAGAATCCTTTTTAAAAATACACAGGAATTAAGCAATTTCCTTTACACAGTGCCTCAGCCAAAGCCCACTGAAGTCATTGGGAAGACTCCCACTGTTTTTTAGCTGGCATTCGGATCTATCATGTATTGCTTACGGCCTAGTCTACTGGGGGTGTGTATGGGGGTGTATAACCATCTTAGTTCTTCTAGAATGGCTATCCTGCTGTAATATAGTTGCCATGGAATAGGTTGCCCATGTTACTAGCAGCATAATTATTCTGGGACAGAAATGCTTTGATTCCAGAATTGTCTTTGTATGGGAAGCCACTCCAGAATAAAAATTGGGCAATGGCTTCATATGCAATAGCTGTGCTGCTTGGTTGCTTTCTGTGGGCAAGGTGTTTTAAACAGAGATGAAAGGCAGTAATGTGCATCCTCTTTTCCATCAGCACAGCCTGTCTGCTGTGAATTTTTGCTGAGTTATAGTTCTCCTGGGTTACAGCACAAAATACCTAACCCAAAAAAACCCAAGGAGAGACAAGCCCTTACTATGGACTCCAGACAAACTCCTGATCCCACTACCAGATCTGTATAGGTGGACCTCTGTATCAGTGAATCCACTGGGACTCCATATGTGCAGATACCCACCTACACGGGTCTGATGGCAGGATCGTGACCCTACACTAGTAAGAGAACACAAGTGTGGCCCTTTGGAGATGAGTACACAAGGAATGTGGAGAATGATCCGGGCGGTTCAAAGTCTTGGAAGTGTGCTATCTTTGAGGTCCCTGATCAAACATACCCACTCTCACGTTTTAATGGGAGCCCTATTTATGGAGATGTTGATAAGCAATCTGGAGGGAAAGCTTTCTCTGTCATTGCCTTTTTGCACTAGTACAGATGAAGTAAAACAGTAAATTAACTTTTTGCAATGTGTGTATGGATCCTCTGAATGGACTTGGAGCAGTCTCCAAGGCAGAGATTCTATAGTTTCCATATTTGGTGCTGACAAGACCAGTAGGGCTAAGCTTTTTAGGCTAATTTTCAAGGCTGCTACATTACTTTTGTCTGTTTAGGTGTTCCTTTAATACCCTAACTCTTCTGTTAACATGAGTACCGGCTAATACACTGTGCATACATGCATACACAGTATTAATTCCAGATACTTCACAAGGCAATTTTTAGAAATTTGGCCACATGATGATGTGTTAACTTTAAAGTATGCACTTGAGAAATAAAGCAGGAGTTCAAAGAGGAAAAAAAGGGGTTACAGTGAGACTTACTCTGTCCTTTTCTTTGTAGTACATAAATTCATGCACATATATGGAATTTGCAGGAGGAGATGAGTTAGTGTTTGTCTGCCTTTTTTTAAAATTAACCAAATACATTGGATGTGGTGCGGGTTCTTACATCTGTGTAGTGTGTTTACTGCATAGAAATAGAACTGGTGTAAGTGGCATTTCCCATGAAAAATATCAAAAGATTATTTTTAATAGATTTTTCCTTTGTAATAAGAGTGTTTATATCCATTTTCAGAGGAAACACATTTGTACACATAGGTACAAGGATTTATGTTGAAAATCAGAAACTTCTCTAATTCCTATCTGGAGACCTCTAATATAAATGTGTGTCTTAAAAACTGTTAAGTGTCCTCCACTCTATTTAATTAAAATAGATGTGGAAGCTTATCAGTTTGTCACTGGGTTGGACTTGGAGAAATCTGGTCGAAGACCTGGTCAGACATATGATGTTCTGTCTGTAATTAAACCAGGTTGAAGAGGTGCTGCCTCAAGTACTTATCACTGTATTATTTGTTCCTTCCATCTCTACCCCATGTGCCTACTGTTGTTGTTCACTTTTAATGGTGAAATTGGGAAGTTGAGATGCCCATCTCAGTGGGATTTACCTCCCACTGTCCTGGGGTCTGCTGTGGTCTCCTGAGCCAGGTTTTCCTGCAATCTGAAGCCTATTTTCTTAGTGGCATCTACATATTGAGCTAAAGATGAGATGTTTATTAAAAAGCAAAAAAAGTCAAGACTGCAAACTAATTCCATTTTAAAAATAGCAGGGAATCTATTTTTCCATTATAGGGAAATATGGAAAGCAGATGGTAGGGATTTTTGGCAGTGGGAGTTACTTTATTTGTTGGTGGAGAAGGGCTTCTAGAGGGGGTGTGTGGTGGGGGACGTGACTTGATTCGCATGCTCCAGTGCTGCAGAGCCATTGCAGATGTATTTTGACCCATGCTGCAGTCAAGCTCAAGTGGTTCAGAGAGACTGCTTAGATGAGGTGTGCTGAGAGTATTCTGCCTTCTTGGGTTGGGCTTGTCTAAGTAAAGCCAGCCCAGTCCTTGCTCTCTGTGGCACCTCCATTTCTTTGTATTTCCTTCGGAACCCCCTTCACTGTGTGGCTCCTTGGGCACCTTGGAGCAGCAATCACCCTACCACAGGCTCGGTGTGTATCCCCTCTTCCCAAGTGCACTCACCGTGCTTTGGTGTCCCTGCATGCAGTGTGGGAACTGGGCCACTTGGCTCTGCCGCTGGCTGAAGAGACAGCCTTGGAAACTGGGTGTGAGGTATGGGCTTCCTTTGAAGGATGCTGCATGGAGAAGGAAGCATGTCAATGCTGTTGACATGACACATTGTGTGTGGCTGCATGTGCATGCCTGAAATCCGCTGTGGACTCGCAAGATGTGGTTGGTGTAAAAGGGATGTTTTGCTGGGAGCCCCCACTTGCTCACAGCTATGAAGGAAAGCAAAGCATGCAGGCTGAAGCCAGTGTAACAAGCATGGCTGCTGGTTGTCCTCTCATCAGCCAGGCAGGCAGGACAATTGCATGGGCCTGACCTCCTCCTAGGCCTTGCCACTGCAGTCACAGCATTTCTGATAAAGGGTTTGCCTTACATGAGAGTCCCCTCGTTCTCTGGGTAGGTAAGGATGGAGAGACTCCTCTCCCTCATAGCCTAAACCATGCTACAATCTTACCACTGGCACATGGCTTGGTTGAGGAGCTGTGCAGCTGAGGTGCTGTTTCTGACTGCCTGTAGGCTGGGTTTCAGGCTCAGGGAGTTGAAATTATCTCTAGCAGTTCTAATCAGCCGGTAGTTTGCTACCATGATGTATTTTGTGATCCCAGCATTGCTCAGTCTGACCTGCTGCCACCCATCTGCTGGTTTCATTGGGTAGTTACTGCCCGGGGTCAGGAGGTCTTCCCTTCAGACCAGGGCTCCTGCCTCTCTGGCTATTATGCATGTATTCTGTATGTTAATGTTCGTCATCCTCTATCACAAGCCTTGCAACATCTGCTCAGCTCAATTTTCATCCCCCTGCTAGCTAGCGAGGAAGTGACTGTACTTTCCAAAAGGGCAGGGGAAGGAAGGGAGGAAAAAAGCTAAAGCAAATGATCTTGTGAGCCTGGTAGTGCAAAGCATCCCTTCTTCTAGGCCTGCTCCTTTGTACTAAATTTAACTGTTGCTGCGAATGAGCAGGCTTGTGCCCAGCAGCAGCATGTAGTCTGTAAAACATGTCTGTTTCCTGCTGATTTCATGTTTTGCTAGGAAGGATGCAATGCAGGACTTGAGATAGGATTAAGCAATGAGCATGGACGTTAGTGGAATGACCGTAATGAGGCAGGCTTGTTCCCTCTCCTAGCCCTGGCCAAAGGGAGGTAGCTGTGACCTACTGAGTAACAGCAGGCTTTTTCTTCAGTGCTGGAGCCATTCTCTTGTACCACGGTGTAGTCTCTCAAAATTGCCTGGTGCTGAACATTTATTAAGGGCTTTATGATCAGATGTTTGTGGTTTGACAGAGCTGACACTGGTTTAAAGGGAAATAGGCTGTAGTATTTCCTCCATAGAGCCTCTGATGAGAAACTTTGGACAAGATTTTTAGTTGACAGAATTCTGCTTTGATGTAGTTGAGAGAGGCAGGAGATTTCTTCTGTGGCTTTTCATCATAGACAACATCATCATGAGGGCAGCATCTTTTGCATCTGTCTGTCTCTGCTGCCCGTTCCCCACCTGAAATCTTAACTGTGAGTGACTTTAGAGACTGGCAAAGGCAAGCTGTGAAGAGGAGTGTGAGCAGCCATAGCCATCGCCCTGGTAAAGAGATTAAGAAGAGTCAAAGTTCATTTAATCTATGGTTATTATTATTATGGATAAGTATTTTTAAAGGGAGAAAACCATGTCCAAGTTGTCTGGAAGCCTGTTTTCTGCATGAAACTTGAAGGAAACGAGACCAAAGTTCAGGTAGACTTCAGGGGTTTAAAATGGTGAAGGAGATCTGTTGCACTGGTGTAAGTAAAATTTAACTGAATAAATAATTTCTGTTTTTTTTTTTTTTTTTTTTTCTGAAAGATTTCCTCTGACCCCATTGGCTTCAGAGGTCTTTGAAAGGAAATTTGTATTTTTAAATTCTAGCTGAGTAACAGCAGCAAAACAGTGTATGACATCTGCTGTTCATACAGTCATCTTTAAAGTGCTTGTATATCACACGGAATAATCGGGTATGGTTTTATTTATACAGAACTGAAGTTTTCTGAGATCTCAGATGGTATTTTGGCCAGAGCTTGTATAGCTTGTGTAGATGCAGCAGAGAATCAGCCTCAAGTGCAGCACAAGAGCAGAGAGGAGCCATGTGGTCTTACCCCTTCTGCTCTCAAACCTCAGGTCCTGTGTGGCAAATGATGGTTAGCACAGACAACTACATCCTTATGTGTATGTTTAGGAATTAGGCCTTGTGCTCTGGGTGTGGATGATTTGCTTACTCTTGGCTTAGATCTGATGTTGGTGTGTAGAAGTGAACAAAGCCCTTGTTTTTTTCCCTTGTTCTCTGAAAACAAGAGTGTCTGGAATTAATATGTAGAAAAAGATAGGTAGGCAAATGGTCATGTGGATGCTAATGTTCTTTAACAATACAAACTGCCTGTGTAAATCTGTGTCAGAGATCAAAACACTTGCCCCTGGGATTACCCTCATTGCTGTACAGGTTGGCAGCCAGGAGTTCAGGGGTGATCTGTGCATATGGGGAAGGGAGAGGTAGATGTTTTAAAGGCATAGGTAATGTGTGAAAATGCAGATTTTATAACTTGTGCTAGATTTTTTGGAGTTGGGGAGTGTGGTGTGAGGTTTTTGTCATCTTTTTTGAGTAGTGGTGTAGGTTGCATGCCTTAAACAGCACCCTTTAGTAGAAAAAAACATCTTGAGAGACTGGCAACTAAAGATGTGTCCTCACTGCCCTTGCAATGTACCTTGTTACTCCAGTTTCCCTACTACTCTCTCCTGTTTCTGTGCACATCCTTACCTCCACTAATGTTGCTTTCTCCTTGAGCTTAAGTGGTTGAAACTCCATGTTGCCAAAGCTCAAGTTACGAAAATGATAGAGAGTGAGCCATCCTACTTACATTAACCCTGCAGCTGCTGATGCAGTCACTGTGTGTAGCTTATCAACTGCTTCTGCTTAACCTGAGGGTCACTTTTGCTTGGGTTTGAGCCCCCAGTGGCTTCAGGTAAGCCTCCGGACTTTGCTCTGGAGTAGATCAAGAGCACTCATGCACTCCTTTCGCGTACTCTGCTTCGGATTGTTACTCCTGGTGGCAGGGTGTTAAGGACAGCAATTAAATCTCTGAAGTTGTTTACTAAACCCTGAGCTTTGACTACAGAGGAGTTTGTGGTTGGTCCAGTATAAGTTGAAATGAGGAGATTACAATTGACTCCCATTAACTAATACAGTTATAAAATTTACTAGCCACCATTTGCTTCGCAACAACTGCTTTGGGTGGTTTTGTTAGGCTGATACACCCCTTTTGAGACTGTTGGCATGCTATATGCTTGGCGCATCACCTTTAATAAAAAAATTCATGTTTTTTCTGACTTCCATAGCTTTTATAGTTGAGCCTTGGTGGTAAAGAGTCTTTGCTTCTATAGACCAAGGAGGTTATGTTGTTTCCTTCCACTTGTTCTTATGGGTGTTCCTTTCCATCCTCATCAGTGAGATGTGGTTCTTTTCTGTGTTCTCTGCTCTACCTGAAGCTGTCAATGTTTCCCATTTTTCTTTTCTCCCATGCACTACAGAATTTGTGCCCCTAAATTTTCACCTGTCTCTTAATAACAAGCTTCCTCATTCTTTCCCCAGACTAGGAGCTCTTTCTATATCTAATAATAATTTCTGTTGTGCCAAGGGTGCTATATGCATCTCCCAACAGTGTTGATATTTTTTTTTTCGGCTGTTCTGTAATTACAGGCTTAGCTATGGCAAGGGATATTGTCATGCCGCAATTTGTCACGATGTCATCAGTCAGCTATTGCAAGTAATAGGAGCAGGTAGTTCTGCTCACTAATAAAGATACCAGTATCTCCATTTTTACTTTTGCAATTCCCAGTGTTCAGCAAAAGCTGTAGTTCCCTGTGTCAGTAGGATAGCCCATGCTCACTCACAGATTAGTTCATGCAACAACAAAGACCAAGATCTTGTATTTGTTTTTACACACTTGCAGGTTGAGATGAGTTTCAGCACAGATTCCTGATTACTGTTATGAATATTGACATTAGCCTAAAAGTGGCAATAGCAGTATGTAATAGTACGCATATATAATGTAGGTGTATGTGAACACGTGTTGAAAGACAGCAGAGCTTTGCCTGGAATCTTCCACTCTTCCACCTACATCAACTAATCCAACAAAAAATCTTAGGTTTCCATACAAACCAGGCTACTCTGCTTTTAAATGTGTTCGTAGCTTTAGCACTTCCCGTCTGGGGCCTTGGATCTCTGTATTTTTATTACGAGGATTCCAGTCTGGATGGAGATAGGAAGAAGAGAAGTTTTTGGTGTCAACAGAGAAATACAGTTTTGTGTGACATACTAAGTTATGTAATTTTAGCATTGGCTTAGCAGGCAGGAGGCAAGTAGAGTGGTTGCTAGTTGCGTGATGAATGCAGCTTGTAGCGTTGATATCATCCTGTCACGCATACAGCATGTGCTGTTTAACTCAGATTGGGTTCTCCTGGTGCAGAGAACCACACTTGCCATCAGTGGAACGCCTTTATGTCTGAGCCTGAAAGCAGCTCAAGGGTGCATGCTGTAGAGGAGGGGTCTGTGTAGCGTGACTGCAGTATGCCTGTGAAGTCTGATCCACACAAGTTGTAAGTATCTGGGCTGTTAAGAGGGATGTTTTCTCTCACATTGCCGTGTGGTTATGTATGTAGGCATTACTACTGAACCCTTCCATAGTGGCCTTGAAGAGAGCTGGGCCACCTTAGAGAGCTTACAGCCGTAGAGGATGATGTTTATGGCGGCACGGTCAGAAGGAATGGCTGTTCTCATATAAGCTGGTTTTAAAGGCTCCCACACAGCTGCCTTTATGGTGCAATTGGAGCCTGGTGAATGATTTTGGGTTTGCTTTCAGGCAGGCACTCATTCATTTGTTGGGCAGCAAGCTTTTAAATCTTTCCTAAAGCACTTTAGGACCCTTCTGGCTGACAGGCAGATCCTGTATGAGCACATCACCCAGCCCTGCAAAGCCCAGGCCTTTGGGAGCAAAACCAGTTGCCAAAGAAGCAGGTGTGTCAGCTCAAAGTGGCCCATGAGGAGCAGCTGTACGCTTGAACTTTGCCCATTTATTTGTTCAAGGTTTTGTCTCATCCTTTATTATACAGAAAATGAATATTTACCGTGTCAGTTAAAGCAGGGCCTTCTGTGTGGTGGGTTCCTTGTGTGCGAGGAGGCCTCACGGGTGAGAGTGTTGGAGGGGAAGGCCATGCTTTCTGTGCCATCAGAGAAGATGGGAACACCTGAGTAAATAGTGGGCACTGGGGCTGAGTGGGTAGCGTGGCTGGTTTGGTACACTCAATTGATTTCCTTCCCCCGCAGCTTTTTTTCCTCATGTCCATAGCATTTTTGTTCTGGGGACAGACTCTAACACTAGAGCAAGACAAGAGTGCTCTGAAGAGGAAGCTAAACTTGCCTGTTATTTTTCATTTTGCTTCAGGAATTTGAATGTCGATAGCAAACTTAACATTGAAACAGAAATTTCTTCTGAATTGGAGGCCAAATGTTGCACTTGGAAAGTGTAGTAGCGCAGTCTGCTGCTGCGCTCAAGGTAAGTTATACTGGAAGGAAACCAACCCCAAACCAACAAGCCTCAACATTAAAAGAAAGCCTCTGTAGTAATTGAAAGGGCTGGGCTTGGTGCAATGTTGTGATTTTTAGCAATATTGCATGCATTGAGGGAAATGTTTACTAAGAGATTTGTTACCACTTCTGGTCTTTAGATCCTCAGCGGTGGACTTGTAGTCAGGCAGTTGCAATTGATGAATGAGTTTTTGTCTAGTGCATAGTAGAAGGACAAAGCAGCATAATTTTGTGGGATTAGAAACTGTTTGGTGTTGGAGGTAAAGCATCCATATCCATAACAGTAGCCCAGTCTCGGTTGGGAATTAGGCACCTGTTCACAGGGGAAGTGGCATACCCTAATATGCAGGGAAGCCTGGTGGATGCTCAGAGACCTGCTCTCTGTCCCTGGGTCTGTCCACCTTGGGCAGTTCATTTGACTGCTCTGTGCCTCTTTCTCATTTTATGCTCCACATAACATCTATTTAGAGGTTAAACAATTTGAAATGGGACTGCCCCTTGTTATAGAAAACAACTGCTCTACTTCAACGCAGTCTTAATATTAAACATAAACAACCATGGTCTTTGGATATTCAAAATAAATTCAGCAAGATTCTGGTTAATTTTTGATTATTTTCAACTGCATTTGATCTTTGGACCTGTATAACCAAACTTTTTCCTTAGTAGCTTTCTGTTACTCTGCCTTTCGAAGGACTTTATGGAAAAGAAGGCAGCATAAAAATCACACAACCGGTTTGGCAGGTCTTGTATAAACAGGAGAAATGCCAGGAAAAGTCTCATGTCTTTGTTGCCAGCTTTGGGAAAAAATCTGGTTAATTTTCCCCTAACAAAAGTCTCGGCCATCTCTATGTGTGAGCAGGACTGTGGGGAAGGGCATGTGGTGGTAGGGGCTGAGGGATGCTTGCTAGAAGGAGCATGTGTGTCCTCGTATACTGAACGTGTTTCTACTCTTGGGCAGTTGTTCTAGTCGCCTTCTTGGCTGTAGGAACAGAAGAAGTGTTTTGTCATGCTTCTTGTAAGCAGGTTTGGGGTGTTTTTTCCTTCCCCGTCTCCTCTGACAATTTCACAGCTCAGCACAAGTGTTAAGCACACCCTGCTTGATTAGATGGGGGTGATTGATGCCCCCTGTTTTGCTTTGTGCCAGCAGTAAGGTATGCTGTTTTTTAAGGCCATTTAGTTGAGTTGGGATGGGTAAGGACACCTGCCTTCCAAACTGGATCTGTGCCATTGCATAACCATGGGAAGGGTTGGAGTGCCTCTGTCCTGATTCTTGTGGCAGAGGAGGGACGTGTTTCTGGAACATGTTCACAGCTCTCTTCTGATGAAGGCCATCCTCTGCTACCACTTGTGAGTGGAAAGATTTCAGTCAATGCTTTGACAAAGAGGAACATTAGACATGAGAAGTGCTCATGGGGAGGGTGTTTAAAATCAATGCTAAAACACAAAGTGTTGTCTTCTCAGAGTTTTTGTGTGATATCCGTGTCATTTGACAGTTTGCCTTTCTGTTTCCAGAGTGGCTATGTAACCCCAGAAACATGGCCATGTGGGTCGACGGTCAAAATAGGATTTAGGTAACTTCCTGGTTTTTCCTATACGTTTCTTCCTAATTTTAAAATAGAATTCAAAAACATCCTTCCTCTGGTGCTTCTGTTTTGCCTTTGAGCTCTTCAAGGCTGACCTAGCTTAGTGATTCTGTGGTGCCTTTGACAATGGCCCTGTGGTTCAGATTGCCTCTGACTGCTGTCAGTCTAAATGTCAAGTTCTAACAGCTGACTTGAGATGCTGATAAGGGTTCTTAGAAGACAGTATTAGTTTCTAAGATATTAAAGTAGGTTTTTGCTCAGCCTCTGTGTTTCTGATGGGCTAGCCACCTCATCTGCCTATGTTTTGGTCCCTCTACTTGTGAAGGTGAGTGTAGTATACTTTTTTTCATTGCTGGAAAGTGCTAAAGGTGTTACAGAACATACTTAGGTAGTGTAACAGTAAGGACCATGGACAAGCCTTCAGATTGAGTCAAAATGGGCCCAGGACTAGCACTTTACGCTTTTTCTTAAAGATGTCTGCAATTTACTCCATTTCATCTGGCTCAGTTCCCAAGCTTGTCACTTAAGTAGTGAGGAAACATTTGCAGCTCGGAAGAAGTCTTATGGTAAGGGTGGAGT
The DNA here is from genome assembly GCA_032466535.1 of Forpus xanthops. Classification (NCBI taxonomy): domain Eukaryota; kingdom Metazoa; phylum Chordata; class Aves; order Psittaciformes; family Psittacidae; genus Forpus; species Forpus xanthops. The sequence goes on along the minus strand of JASSUY010012880.1, from coordinate 11,024 downwards.
GGCTCTCACCGCGATGTCCATTCACTTGTGAACAGCAGTGCTTAGCTGTGAAAACAAGCCAAAGATAACCAGAGTGAGACTTCAGCGCTTCTGCCAGAAGCAACATCATAACCAATGTTTCAGGATTATGAGCTAAAACAAAATAATAATTTGAGGAAGAACAAAAAGCGATGCAAAGGTTGAAAGTAACAATTAAAACAATTGGGGAACTTAACGAACAGGAAAAGCTGAGACAGAAGGAGGGCAGCTAACATGAGATTTTTTGCTTAGCCATCCCAGGGCTTGACAGACCTGTGGGCTCAGCATTATCCTATTGCCCTGTTGGCACAACTGAGGCAATGAGGGCTGCAGTAGTGCCGCAACTTGTTTAGGAGAGTCACTAGCAAGTCTGAGAACAGACTCTTGTCCTTCTCACTATTTCTCTTCAAAAGTCTTCTGTGGGGCTTGTTTTTTTCTTTCCCCCCTGTGTTCTGTGTGTGGCATCTGCCGCGGATCCCCATACAACAGCATTATGCAGGGGGTGATCCACTTCGTGTTCCCATTCTGAGTGCTGGGAGTGCCGCTGGAATTTCCAGAGTGAAGGAATAAGGGCTGTGTGGGATGCACTCTGTCACATGGACAGGTCATACCTGGAAGGCATCTCTTGTTTTCAGAGCAGTTGGGAAAGGATTGCTAATAGTCCTCCTTACGCAACAGAATATTCACCCGCTTAGTTCATTACTTATTAGCTCCAGGCAGGGACATTGCAGATTGGTTAATGGTAATGGCCAAATCATTAGACTGTGCAGCATTAATGGAGGAGAAAGCATTTAATAAAGAGCCATCACTCGACCCTGTCATTGTCTGTGGAATCCAGACTATATTGCCCATGGCAGGGGATTGAAACTAGGTGATTTTAAGGTCCTTTCCAACCCAAGCCATTCTATGACTCTGTGATTCTGTATTGTCAAATTCAGGCTCTGCTCTCCTTCTGTCACCTACCCCTTCTTAAATGGGTGGCTGCTTGGGAGCTTCAACTTCTTTTTGGACCCATGTGAAAGTTCATCTTTCTGCCTTTGAATCAGATATGCAGTACCACAACCAGCTGTTTCTGTACAAACATAATTCTAAAAGTCTCCTTAAACTTCTGCCAATGTTTCTGTGCGGGAAAGACCATGGTTTAGAGCAAATGAAAGATTTCTGTTGTGCCTCAAGTTGTCCCCCAGGTGGTTTGTTTAGTTTTTCCAAGTAATATTTTGTATCTGATGCATCCATCAGGAAACAGTTCAGTTTCTGCTTGTTTGCATTCTCAACCCCGTGGTGTGCTGACTGGAGAGACCTGCCAAAAGCTGCTAAAAGCTTGTTAAATTGTAAAAGAAATAGCCCGATTCAGGTACAGGTTGACTTGCCTGCAGATTTTATGTCTTTTGATATAACTCTGCTTCCTTCAGTTGTCTCCTATTGCATCTTAATATTTTAATCACAGCTTCTTATTAGCTCATCCTTCTGCAATATGTCTTCCAGATTATCTTCTCTTTCTTCTTATTTCCTTTTGGCTGTTGGGCTGTATCTCTCATGTTGCTGTGTGTTTCTATAGTTCCTTTATTCTTTCCTTATAAGCAAGACCTTCTGACTCTTGTAAAACTTGTCTCTCTTGCATATATATGTGTGTGTGTATGTGTATGATGCAGAATGAAGAGCCTGCAAATGTGCAGAATGCAATATTAGAAGTGAAATCCTACCAGCTGGTTTTTATATACTCTCCTTTGTCTACTAGAGTTTCCTTTTTAAGTCACACTGATCTCATGTTGTCCATGTTAAAGTAAGTGGCTGGAGTAGGTGAAAGATAGTGGGAGAAGATGATCGTAATTTGATGTTTCTCCCATATCCAGTTTCTGTTCAGTAGACAAGGTCAGTGCAAGTATGGTCTGGTTTAGGTACTCCCTCTGCGTTTAATAGGCTGGCAGTCAAATAATCTGAATCCTGATACAGTGGCAAACATCCATTGTTTCTGGACTAGCATATTAAGGCAGTCTTTGAGAATGGCTATTTTATTTGGCTTTCTCTCTTTGTGGATTCTGCTCAGTTTTCCTGAGTACCCAAGTGAATCTGGCCATTTTTTTTTCACCAACAGCCCTTTATTATAGCTGTCTGTCCCCTTCCTGGGCTGGCCTAAATTCTCTCTGGAAAGTTGCCTTTACTTAGAGGTGTTGTTGAACAAGGAGGTACAACACACTCCCTGCCATGTCGTGTGTTGCTGGATTAATTTTGTACCACTTGAACCTTTAGGAGCAGCAACTGTAAACTGTGGGGCTAGACTTTGTCATGATACCCCTAGGTTTCTTTGTGTATTTGGTTTGTCCTTTTTAATGGAAAGTCGGCCAGTAGTCCGAAGTGTGATGAAATACTGTCATGAAGTGCTGTATATGCCACTAGTGCTTTTCTCTGCCAGTGAGAAAAGTTATAAAGATGTTAACCCAGCAGGGGTAAACTGTTGTTTCTCAGGAGAGTAAGTAGTAGTGATCTGCTCTGTGGAGTGGTCTTCCAGCACCAGAACCCAAGCCCTGTGGTCAAGGTTGCCTGCAGCAGCAAAGAACTTCTCTTTGTAGGGATGTTCTTGTGCTTACAAGGGCAGGCTCCTATGTGATCACACATACACAACTTTTTTCCCAGTTTGTAGTAGCTGATTTTTGGGTGTGCCTGTGTTTTCATATGGTAACAGATATATGATAATTATGGTGTATCATGCTGCAGTTTCTTTCCAAACAGGCATATATACACACTGCTCACCCTGAGGTTCAAACCGATCTCATGTAGATAAGGGAACGGAGTAAACTTAAATGACTGAACTGGAGAAGATCAAGATTGGGGCCCATATGTGGCCTTTACTTCCACTAATATAAACTAGGACCAGAGTCACTGTTTTAAAAATTGCTGGAGAATTCTGCAGCAATAGTATGTAATAGTATATACAGTACATAATAGTGTATTTGTGGGTACAGATGGGAGCAGAATCCAGCTGTGCTATAGGACCAAGAAGAGTTTAAATTGTAACTTTAAAAATGTGTATTTCAGAGTGTTGTAGCTTCTCAGGAAATTGTTTCTATCAGTGATTGAGGATTAAAAGAGGCTATGACTTTTATGTGAATACCCTCCCATGATTTTTCCACTACTTAACTGATGGGCATGTAGATAGTTCATGGCAGTGAGTGAGTTGACCTCATCCACCTAACAGTTTGGACCTGCAGTTCATGTTATGGAAATATCTGATGTCCCCTGTTGTGAAGGATCCTCTTCAGAAAGCAACACTTATCCCTTGTAGGAAGCCCAAAAATGATGGGTGTCCTTAGAGATGTGTTTGAATACATAATAACATTGCAGCCTGCCAGTACCTTAACAGTTCCATAATGCAGCCAACTAAAAGCACTTGTGCTGCCATGCCAGCCCTGAAATGCTGAACAGGAGCTTCAGGACTCCCACTTTCCATAACGTGAGAGGGCAGCTGCCTGTACAACATGTTTCCCCTTAGACATCCCATCTCAGTTTAATTTCCTCCAGTAAATTTGCACTGAAATGGGTGCGTGACTCCAGTAATGGGTGCTCAGTGTATGAGTTCGCACACATACTGCCAGGGTTTTACAACTGCCATATGCTACAGATGAAGCTCCTCAGCACTCCTGGTTGTACAAAAGAGGACACACAAAAGATGCAGTGGAACATCTGACATGCAGCTATCTAAGCCTAGAAAGACTTTCTCTATTGACCTCCCTGCTTTCCTGCTGCTTAGTCATTGGCCACGCTACTTCAAAGACTCACATGGGTTGGTCTTCTTAGCTGTGCAATGAACTCTCACTCTTGAGCCTTCTGTGATGCTTTGTGCTAAGCAAGTGTGCTAACAAAATCACCATGTAGGCACAAAAAGGGTTGTCTCGTGAATCAGTGCAGTAGCCACCTTCCTCCATGCCCTGCTTGAGCAGAGATCAGCAGCAAGTTCTTTGGAGTGACAGCCACATAATGCAAATTCTGCAGTCACATGTGGAAAAGAGCCAGGGGGAGATAGTTTCTTAACATCAGGCAGTTGAAGCTGTGGCTGGCTTCTGCCTTTAAGTAGTAAGTCAGGTAAGCCAAAGTCCCAGTTTTACTGCCTCTTTGTGGAGCTTCGCTGCAGAAGGGTGGGTGGAAGGGTCTCCCACTTCAAGTACATAAGGCTTTATTTCCATTTTGGAGCACAGTGATTCCACTTCCAAATTCTGAACCAGGATTTGCTTCCCAGATATGTATTTTGTACTGCCTAGCTGGAATATCTATGGATAACATTCTTTATTATTTATATAAATGGCTAATCCTTTCATAAATCTTACAAGCTTTTTGCTTTAGTGTTTTCTTCTCACAGCCTGTTTCTGCTCTCTCTTCCCCTACATTAGCAGTGACCTCGGTGAAGGAATGCTTTTTGAGCATGTGGTTCAGCTAGTTTTTTTGCTTCATTTATATTTGCTAATTTGAGGTATTTTGCAGTGCTTAGACAATAATACAACCATATCATGGCATTTTCAACAACAGCATTGACCTCCTCAGGCTGCCTTTTGACAACACTCGAGTGTATCAGTATTGCTGTCTGCACGATTTTAATTTAATTAGAACAGTAGCTGCAGTCATTTGGGGATCAGAATGAACTTTCCCACTGTCTCCTGTCCCCTTCTCTTTTGTGCTGAACTGTTGCACCTCTGTTTGTTTTTTGTTGGCTGGAGTTAAAGATGGAGATGTGAGAGGGTAGCCATCTCCTGCTCCTGTGCATGGAGGTTCATCAGAGGCAGGCTGAGAGGAGGAGGCAGGGAGGAACTGAGCTTCACAAAATCACTAAGGTCACTAAGGCAATCTCTGCTCTCTGGGTGCAGGAAATGAGATGTTAATCTTTTCCCGGCGCTGCTTCGAGTAAGGTCCATTCCAGAGAGCTGTGTTTGTTTTAATTTCACTAATTACTGATAGTGTGCTGATTATGCCGCTATAGATTTGATGTGAATTACTATATTAATGGGATTAAAAAGGAGGAGAAGTCTGCTATGGAAATTAAGAAGATGACAGAAGCTGGGGGAAGGGAGGGGAGATTTTAATTCGTACCCTGGTACTGAAGAGCTCTGCTTTGCTTTTTCCTTTCTGCCTGGCAGAAGTTGAAGTATGCATGTTATAACACTGACCAAATCCCCAAAACGTTTTAATTGTGTACCAGTGCCATGCTGTCTCTTAAGGATCTGATTTTCCCCCTCTTAACAGTGTTAGACCCTGTAACTCACTTCACAGTGGTCTCTGGGGCTTTGTTTCTAGCTATAGCACTACATACAAAACACCAGTGAGCACTGTGTATGTCTTCCTTCCTTTTCCTCTTCCCCTCACTTGCTTCCCTAATGCTTAACTTCCTTGAGTCTCCTGCTGTTATCCTCCTCCTACTTTGTGGCTGGTTTGCTGCCATTGCCCTACAGAGTGCCTAGATATGCAGGGCCTTCTGAATTTTTCCTGTAAGCTCCTCATTCTTCCTTGACCACCCTTTTCTCTAATGCCGTTTTCTTCGCCCCTGCTGTACCCAGGGCACCTACTCCTAGAAGGATCCATAGTAGCAAAACCACACTCACCCAGGCTACCCCCAGCTCCTGTCCCTTGGCTTGTCATTCTGTTTTCCTTGCCTCCATGTGCTTGCTGAAAGAGATAGCTGCTCTGGTCCCTTGTCCTTGCAGAGCTAACATATTCTGTGATTTGGGGTACACTGTTCTGTCCAGAGCACCAGCTTTCACAGCCCTGAGAGCTACAACCTTGTGTTTCAAATCTGGATTTACACAAGTGAAGGGCTTGTTACTCTGGGTTTTTTAAGGCTTGGAGCCTCCCCAGAAATCCAACAGGCATCGAAACATCTGCAAACCTGCTACTGCTGCCCTCTCTGAGTGTGTGTCCTGCAGTTGAGGAGTTGGAGCAGGGTGATGACATGATCCCCAGGGAGCTGGAAGCTTCCCTTAAAGCAGCGTCCTGCTACCACTCTCCTGTGAATAAGCAGAGACGGCCTGTGAGATGACAGATAATTTTCTTCTCTTTCACTTATAACAGTTGGCTTCCTGATAGTTACTGCAGCGCACCTCACTGTATCTCTACTTCATAGTAATGCCTGCTTCTCTGGGAGCAGAAGGAGCCTGGGCTGCTTGGAGAAGCAAAGATGAACAGCAAATGCAACAAGACAGGCATGGAGTGACACACGTACGCCAGCAGCCTGAGGGGCAAATGTGTGTCAGCTTTCACTCTCAGTTAATTTTGCTCTGTGTAGTATTATTACATGCAGAATAGGAGTAAGTTTTTATGCAGTGGTAAGAGTCAGCTGCCTTTTTTGTCCAGTGCATGGTATTTGCAAACAACGCTGGTTGTTTTAGTTTCTTGGAAATTGCTGTAGAGATAAAGCATTTCTTTGCTTTATCAATTAAAAAAAGTCCTTTTAGTATCCCACCTATCCAGCTACTGAAGTAGTTGTATCACTGGGACAACATGTGGTCTTGCTCCGCATGCTTTCTTACCTGTTGTCTTTTTTTTTCTGCAAAAACATGGATGGCCTATGTGCCTGCCATCTGAACGAAGTTGGTAAAAGGACAAGAGGTCTGCAAGCTGGTGAATGTTCACAGTGAAGGCAGCTGCTGCGGAATTTAGAAGGGTATAATTTTATCAAAGGCGTGAAGCTGTTGTTACTTGCAGCCCCATCTTCAACTGTTAGACATTTTAAAAACTGTGGTTTGCAGTTTTGAGTTA